>JACXGM010015338.1:0-21374 GCA_016801145.1 Umbra pygmaea | reverse complement strand
GTATTGTAGCAGATGTATTCTAGTAGACATACTGTAGGTATTGTAGCAGATGTATTCTTTTAGACATACTGTAGGTATTGTAGCAGATGGTGTTCTAGTAGACATACTGTAGGTATTGTAGCAGATGGTATTCAAGTAGACATACTGTAGGTATTGTAGCAGATGGTATTCTAGTAGACATACTGTAGGTATTGTAGCAGATGGTATTCTAGTAGACATACTGTAGGTATTGTAGCAGATGGTGTTCTAGTAGACATACTGTAGGTATTGTAGCAGATGGTATTCTAGTAGACATACTGTAGATATTGTAGCAGATGGTATTCTAGTAGACCCTGTAAAAAGAGACAAAGAGGAAAGGCATAGACATATTTGACATATTTCGGTTTTACAAAATAGTTCCCTCAGAATGTATTTAATGTGATTTACATATGAGAGGGTCAATTACGTTTGTAGGGAACTAAATTGAACACTCGAATAACGTTCAATATGAACATATGAAGAAAGTCTACAATTATTGCATTACCCAAACTTCTCTTAAGTTAGGAGTTAATGTATTGTTGCTGGCTTTCTGATAGAGTTAAACAATTTGCAACTTAAGCAAACATATTAAGTTCGATTTGTTCTAGACTTTTTTTGTAAAATTAAATTAATAAGTTATTTGTTCATTTCATTAAGTATATGCTTTTGTTGTTTAAAAGTGTAAAGTTGTAAAAATTATTGATCTCTCTAATGGGTTGAATTAGAGAATGTTCCGTAATTTCATTACAATAATTAGTATTTTTAATGAGTCGTGTAATGATAATTTTATTGGCATATGGATTTGGCATATGAAATGCAACAATCTGAATTCAACATACAGTGCCTTGCAAAAGTATTCGGCCCCCTTGAACCTTTTGACCTTTTGCCACATTTCAGGCTTCAAACATAAAGATATAAAACTGTAGTTTTTTGTGAAGAATCAACAACAAGTGGGACACAGTCATGAAGTGGAATGAAATTTATTGGATATTTCAAACTTTTTTAACAAATAAAAAACTGAAAAATTGGGCGTGCAAAATTATTCAGCCCCTTTAAGTTAATACTTTGTAGCGCCACCTTTTGCTGTGATTACAGCTGTAAGTCGCTTGGGGTATGTCTCTATCAGTTTTGCACATTGATAGACTGAAATTATTGCCCATTCCTCCTTGCAAAACAGCTCGAGCTAAGTGAGGTTGGATGGAGAGCGTTTGTGAACATCAGTTTTCAGTTCTTTCCACAGATTATCGATTGGATTCAGGTCTAGACTTTGACTTGGCCATTCTAACACCTCAATATGTTTATTTGTGAACCATTCCATTGTAGATTTTGCTTTATGTTTTGGATCATTGTCTTGTTGGAAGACATATCTCCGTCTCAGTCTCAGGTCTTTTGCAGACTCCATCAGGTTCTTCCAGAATGGTCCTGCATTTAGCTCCATCCATCTTCCCATCAATTTTAGCCATCTTCCCTGTCCCTGCTGAAGAAAAGCAGGCCCAAACCATGATGCTGCCGCCACCATGTTTGACAGTGGGGATGGTGTGTTCAGGGTGATGAGCTGTGTTGCTTTTATGCCAAATATAACGTTTTCCATTGTTGCCAAAAAGTTTGATTGTTTGGTGTGTTTCCCAGGCTTGTGGCAAACTTTAAACTACACTTTTTATGGATATCTTTTAGAAATGGCTTTCTTCTTGCCACTCTTCCATAAAGGCCAGATTTGTGCAGTATATGACTGATTGTTGTCCTATGGACAGACTCGCCCACCTCAGCTGTAGATCTCTGCAGTTCATCCAGAGTGATCATGGGCCTCTTGGCTGCATCTCTGAACAGTATTCTTCTTGTATGAGCTGAAAATTTAGAGGGATTGCCGGGTCTTGGTAGATTTGCAGTGGTCTGATACTCCTTCCATTTCAATATTATCACTTGCACAGTGCTCCTTGGGATGTTTAAAGCTTGGGAAATCTTTCTGTATCCAAATCCGGCTTTGAACTTCTCCACAACAGTATCTTGGACTTGCCTGGTGTGTTCCTTGTTTTTCATGATGCTCTCTGTGATTTCAACGGACCTCTGAGACTATCACAGAGCAGGTGCATATATACGGAGACTTGATTGCACACAGGTGGATTCTATTTATAATCATTAGTCAGGTCAAAACTGGATCATTCGGAGATCCTCACTGAACTTCTGGAGAGAGTTTGCTCCACTGAAAGTAAAGGGGTTGAATAATTTTGCTCGCCCAATTTGTCAGTTTTTTATTTGTTAAAAAAGTTTGAAATATCCAATAAATTTCGTTCCACTTCATGATTGTGTCCCACTTGTTGTTGATTCTTCACAAAAAAATTACAGTTTTATATATTTATGTTTGAGGCCTGAAATGTGGCAAAAGGTCGAAATGTTCAAAGGGGCCGAATACTTTCGCAAGGCACTGTAAATGAAATGAATATGTCTTTAGAAATGAAGTATTTGATCTATGTCATGTGACCATAGGGAACTGGCTAGGACCGAATTCTGCTGACCAGCATTTTGGAATGTGAAACTGACCACATGGTCCTAATAGGGAGAGCCGAATTGGATGCGGTGTATGCAGTATATAAGAGTTAACAGGAAGTGAATGTGAAACTGACCACATGGTCTTCATGGGGAGAGCCATATTGGATGTGATGTATGCAGTATATAAGAGTTAACAGGAAGTAAATGTGAAACTGACCACATGGTCCTCATGGGGAGAGCCATATTGGATGTGATGTATGGAGTACATAAGAGTTAACAAGAAGTGAATGTGAAACTATAAGAGATAACAAACATTGAATGCAGGAGTATCATGTGCATGTCATGTAAGAGCGATACATGTGAAGGAGTGATGGCAACTAAGCTTTTCTGATGTGAACCAATAAAGTATGTTCAAATATTCAAAGTAAGCATTCATTTTAAATATATTTTTCCTGTTATAAATATTTTTTTATTAAATTTTTATTTATTTAATAATTTTTTTTATTTCAGGATGTTATCAGCTTTTAATTTAAGGATAGGATATTGTTCATCAATGCACATGCATCACTTCCAAACACCTTTTTTTTCTGTTACTTCGTTTGCCCCACCCTAAACCTTATTCACCCAATTAAAGCTTTTTTTAAGTATGCTACTTCACCTCAGCTACGATCCTTTAGGTTTCCATTACTCCTGTAGCACGTTATCTCACCCTTCAACTACATTTCTCCTCTCCCAGGTATCTATTAGATCTAGCCATCTCGGGTTTCTTCTTTCCATAAATTTTTCAACTATACTGTGGTGCTTCACATAAGTACGGAACCTTTCAAGTCTCTGTGATCCTACCGGTTTGAATTTGAAGATGACGTTTTCCCCACAATAATTATATTACTTGTCCATTGACTAAGTCTTTTAAAGTCACAGAGTATTACTTTCTGTACAGTTAATTCTAGGCCAATGTTGCAATTCTTGAGCCATTCCTGTGGCTGTGACCAGAATCTTGATACATACAGACAATACCAAAAGAATTGATCTACTGACTATACCTTCTTGCAGCAAAATCTGCAGAGCTGAAAAGATTGTATATATAGAAGTGTGTATTCGTTGCCAGAATTTTGTACAATAGTTTGAATTGGAACATCCTAAGTTGTGATGGTGTCATCTTGCGCGTTAATTAGAAAACCATATGCAAAGGAATCGGTCAAATGTCAAAAATCTCTTCCCAGTTATTTTGTTTGGTACAGAGGTTAATTTCTTAGTCCTTAAGTGAAATTTATACATTTCTTTGTTTATCGCTATTTTGATGAACCACTTATAGTTTTTAATGCTTGGTCGACAAATAAGTTCTTTCCTTTTCCCCTCTTCCAATTTCTGTCACGGTTTTGGGTGATGTGTGGATGAGAGGAGAGAAACCGACAGACAGAAGGATGGTGGTTGAAGAGGATTGTTGTTTTATTGAGAATGCTCCGGGAATGACACATGCCGGTTGCAGGGTACACGTATAGCTCAGTAAGTACACCAATCGCTAAACGGACACACTTGTCACAACTACTGCTCTAGTCGCAGGGTTGCCTTGTCGAATACTTGCAGAGTTTTCTGAGATATAGCCTACGTGCTCTTTCAGCTGCACAATATGTTGAATATCTACTCTCAGACAATAGCCCTGTTACGCACAGGGGAGTGAAATAGATATATAAACATATATACTGTCAAGCATCAAATGCGAACAGAGGCGACTCACTTTTCACAACGTAACAATTTCTCAACTCCCAGTAGAATTTGACAGCAGCTCACAGACAGATTAACAATGCCCAACAACCTCTTTTCCAGCTTGGCCTGCTCATCAATCAAAGCTAAACTACCTCTGCCCTAACCTAGTAGTGCCAAACTGGAAAAGAGGTGTCAGGCATAAAGTAAACATACTGTATTATAATGAGAAAACAAAACTACATGCAATGCACTGAATACTGATAATGAACACAAATATACACACCATAAATGAAATCTAGTTATTTAAATATAGAGTTCAGTCTCACTCTCTGTTCACCCCTGCCATCTACTGGGCAAGGGTGACACTTTCGTCTTCCATTCATGTGGTAATGCTACAATTATTTGATTGTAAATTTGTATAGAACAAGCATTTCCAAATATCTTTATTAACTGATTATAAGACATGACTTCCCAAGTCTCATTTATAATATCATTTACAAAGATGATTCCTTTTTTAAATTTTTTATAAAAGAATACCGTTTTTTATATTTGAGTTAAAACACAATGTCACAAATCAACCAAGACACTGAGTTAACTATTAACACAATTTATTAAAATTGAATATATACAGGAGGGCAAGAAATGTAGTAAATCCCCAAATCCACATAGAATATCTTTAGGCAGGCAGGGGTCCAAATCCAGGGTCGAGGTAGTCAGACTAAGCGGGGCTCGGGACACAAATCGGGTAGGCAGTCCAGGCAGGGTTTGGTTTCACAAATCAGGCAGGCAATCCAGGCTAGGGTTGCTACACAAAAGACAAGAAGAAAGGCAGAGGTACAAGACAAAATCCATAGGCTGGTCAGAATGAATATATATGTTCGATTACCAGAGATCAGAAATAGCTTCAATACAGGTTCAGTAATGTTGACAGTCACGTACAATACCTCACAATATAGTGAGGCTTCTGAGAGGTTTATAAAATGAGGGAAAGTGTGCAGGTGATTAGAATTCAGATGACTGTGATCTGATGACTGGGGAGCATTCATGGTGACTGGGATCTTGGTTGTTACCAAGTTGGGAAGGTGTGTTCGGGAATTGGTGGATCCAGCAAATGTCACAGAGCACGACTGAGAAGTGGGTCTACCCCGCTGGTGGGGAGCAGGATGGTCAGGATGATCCTGGTGGAAGGACGCCACCAATTCCGGGTCCAAAACGTCCGAAGCAGGCACCAAGGACCTTTCCTCTAGCCCATAGCCTTCCCAATCCACCAGGTACTGGATGGACCCTTGCCGTTTTCTGGAAGCCAGCAGCTCTTTAATGGAATAAGCAGGTTCCCCTCCAACATTAAGAGGAGGAGTTGCCTGAGATGGGGGATGCAACAGACTGTAAATCACTGGCTTCAACAAGGAAACATGAAACGAGGAGATGCAATACTGGTGTGGAAGGAGTAGTCGATATGTCACTGGATTGATGCGTTTGATTATCTTAAAAGGCCCGATATACCTCTGTGAGAGTTTCTTACATGGAAGTTGATGGCGAATGTCTCTAGTGGATAACCAAAATATCTGCCCTGGATGGTACAGTGTGGGGCGCCTTCTCCTGTCCACAAAACGCTGCTGCGTTCTGGTACCTCGGTCGAGATGCTGGTGGGCTGCATCCCATACCTGAGAGCTGCGCGTGAACCACTGTTCCACAGAATCTACTGGCGAGGGTTCAGTGTCCCATGGAAATAGGGGTGGCTGGCAACCCAGAACGCACTGAAATGGAGTCATACCCAGTGAGGAGTGTATTAAAGAATTTTGAGCATATTCTATCCATGGAAGATCCCTGCTCCAGTCCCGGGGGTTAGAAGAACATCGCAGATGTAGAAAAGTGCCGATGACCTGGTTCAGACATTCTGTCTGCCCATTAGACTGCGGATGGTATCCAGACGTAAAGCTAATGGACACTCCCAGCCTTTTCCAAAACTCTGTCCAAGCCGTAGAAGTGAACTGAGGTCCTCTGTCTGACACAATGTCTTCTGGTAACCCATACAGTTTGAAAACATGTATAAAAATAATTTCAGCTAACTCCAAGGCATTTGGCAATTTCATGAGAGGGATTAGACGGTACATTTTGGAGAAAAAATCAAAAAGTACAAGAATGGTGGTATTATTGTTGGACACAGGCAAGTCAGTAATACAATCCATTGCTACATGTGACCAAGGACGAGTGGGTATAGGCAAGGGAAGGAGTTTACCTTCTGGTAGCTGGCATGGGGTTTTCGACTGTGCGCATGTGGGGCAGGAAAGAACTTAATCCTTTGTCTTCCTGAAGTGAGGCCCACCAGTTTGTCTGGGACACTAGTTGAATGGTACGTGAGATACCGGGATTGCCTGTACTGAGGGCGGTGTGACACCACTGGTTTAGCTGCGAACGGATGTTGGCAGGTACATAGGTCTTCCCTGGGGGTGTCTCAGGAGGAGCGTCTCTGATTGACAATCAATTTCACATGCTGTTGTGCAAATGGAAAAGACAACAGGTGGAAATCATAGGCAATTAGCAAGACACCCCCAATAAAGGAGTGGTTCTGGAGGTGGTGACCACAGACCAATTCTCAGTTCCTATGCTTCCAGGCTGATGTTTTGGTTACTATTGAATGATTACGGTGGTTTCACTCTAGTGGGAGCATGAGACTGAGTCTACAACCCACACAAGTGGCTCAGGTAGTGCAGCTCATCCAGGATGGCACATCAATGTGAGCTGTGGCAAGAAGCTTTGCTGTGTATGTCAGTGTAGTGTCCAGAGCATGGAGGTGCTACCAGTAGAATGGCTAGTACATCAGGAGACATGGAGGAGGC
Organism: Umbra pygmaea; assembly: GCA_016801145.1. Classification (NCBI taxonomy): domain Eukaryota; kingdom Metazoa; phylum Chordata; class Actinopteri; order Esociformes; family Umbridae; genus Umbra; species Umbra pygmaea. Next base: position 14,322 of record JACXGM010015338.1, on the reverse strand, counting down.
CAATAGAAGGGCAACAACCCAGCAGCAGGACCGCTACCTCCACCTTTGTGCAAAGAGGATCAGGAGGAGCACTGCCAAAGCCCAGCAACATGATCTCCAGCAGGCCACAAATGTGTATGTGTCCACTCAAAAGGTTAGAAACAGACTCCATGAGGGTGGTATAAGGGCACAATGTCCACAGGTGGTTGTTGTGCTTACAGCCCAACACCGTGCAGGACGTTTGGCATTTGCCAGAGAACACCAAGAATAACAAATTTGCCACTGGCGCTCTGTGCTCTTCACAGATGAAAGCAGATTCACACTGATCACATGTGACAGTCTGGAGACGCGGTGGAGAACGTTCTGTTGCCTGCAACATCCTCCAGCATGACCAGTTTGGCGGTGGGTCAGTAATGGTGTGGGATGGCATTTCTTTGGGGGGCCGCACAGCCCTCCATGTGCTCACCAGAGGTAGCCTGACTGCCTTTAGGTACCGAGATGAGATCCTCAGACTCCTCGTGAGACCATATGCTGGTGCGGTTGGTCCTGGGTTCCACCTAATGCAAGACAATGCTAGATCTCATGTGGCTGGAGTGTGTCAGCAGTCCCTGAAAGAGGAAGGCATTGATGCTATGGACTGGCCCGCCTGTGCCCCAGACCTGAATCTGATTGAGCACATCTGGGACATTATATCTTGCTCCATCTACCAACGCCAAGTTGCACCACAGACTGTCCAGGAGTTGGCGGATGCTTTAGTCCAGGTCTGGGAGGACATCCCTCGGGAGACCATCCACCACCTCATCAGGAGCATGCCCAGGCATTGTAGGGAGGACATACTGGAAAGTGGAGGACACACACACTACTGATCCTCATTGTGACTTGTTATAAGGACATTACATCAAAGCTAGATCAGCCAGTAGTGTGGTTTTCCACTTTTGATTTTGAGTGTGACTCCATATCCCGATTTCTATGGGTTGATAAATTTGATTTCCATTGATCATTTTTTGTAATTTTGTTGTCAGCACATTCAACTATGTAAAGACAAAAGTATTTCATAAGATTAGTTCATTCATTCAGTTCTAGGATGTGTTATCTTAGTGTTCCCTTAATTTTTTTGAGCAGTGTATTAACAGCATGCCATTGGGTGTAGGCAATACCATAAGCAGATAGGTAAACTGTGATATAACCACAGAGTTAATCAGGGTGATCATTCCACCAATAGTCAGGTGCAGTCCGGTACATAGAGGGAGTCCTTCATTCATATCTATGGGTGACTGTTACTGTCTTATCCATGTTGTTACAGATAGCTTGTGTGTTTTATGGTACGTTAAGGATTTAGAATATTGCTATCTAGCCTATGACTAGCATAGCTAGGTAGCCTAACATGCTAGCATAACCAGTTACTCTAGCTACAGTTTAAAACAAATACTTTTTGAAGTAGTTACCTAATTAAAATTAGCTGTTTAGAACGTTTTATAAACTACATATTTAAGCTAACTTTAAGTTGCCTGTTTATAGTATGTTTTATTGTTGCACAAAACCAAAATGTTAGTTCATATAGCTGGTAGGCCAGACAATAGAGGTAAACAGGTAGCAACATTAGACTTGCTAACAAGCTACGGTTTGAAACATACCAAACTAACATTTGTAATTTAGAACATTGCTTAAATAGGTAGTTTACAATATCTTTCAGTTGCCTTTTACATGTGTTTTTTATTGTTTAGGAAAGTAATGTTTAAACAATAGGGATAGTTGTTTAAATACTCAGTGAGAATGTGATACAGGACTTCTTGATCACAGGCCACACTAAGTGTGCCCCTGATTGGTGTTTTGGCCTCATCAAGCAGTTCTTCAGACATTGCTGGTGTTGAGATGGTACAGTTTTGGTGGAAACCTACGACTGTCAACATCAACTGACTACAGACCAATGCCACAGATCAAGCAGTAAAAAAGACCTTAGGTTACATTTTGGCGAGAGTCTGAGTGAAGTCTCTAGTCACTAGGGCTGGGCATCGTTCAAAATCTTTTGATCCGGTGCCAATTTCGATACCTCAGTTTCGATACCGGTTCCTTAACAATACTTTTTTCGATACCATATTTTTTTAAATCCATTTCAACAACATCAGAATATAGTAAACCCAAAACCTTTAATTTCCACCTTAATTGTTTATCAGTAAAGCACAAAACATAACAATATAATGTTTCATTCGTTTTACTGACAGTAACAGTAAAAAAGGTTATCCAGGATAAAATATGCTATATTGGTAAAGAACTTTGTAGTTACAGGAACATAGTTATAGGAACAGTTCAATTATAAACAGTTCTACTAACTACTCTCCTCCAAAACCGGTTTTGCTATTTGCATTCGCACTGGTCAAGTGGCCATAGGAACTGGTAGGAGGGATAAGGGAGTGACGAAAGCACTGCAACGGTCTTTTATAGCGTCGTCACTTGTCTTTAGCGTAGGGCCACATACAACAACATTTCACAGTTAAATGTTTTTGTAACACTGGGTGTATGATTGGAGATGTATGCGGATGATCTGGTTGTTTTCAGCTCAAGTAGTGCTGGGTTCCTTCAGCGGCTTGCTGTTTGTTTGTTTGTTTAGATTACAAGGCTGAAAACGACATGTTGTGTTGATATGTCCTAATAACTGAGTTCGAACCGCAGTGTTTAAAAACTAGACTGGAGTAATAGAAATTGAGTAGCTACTTAACATAGAAACACAAAAGACGAAGGCTCCAGCATAGTATACGCAACAGACAAACGAAGTGACCGTCGTAATTTATAACCCCTGTGACTGCTCTGTGGCACTGATCTTATCTTTCCTAGGAAATGTTCCCTCTTGCTGCCAATATGAAGGGATTGACACTTCTGGTATGGTCTTCCTATTCCTAACATCAGGGTGGACACGCGCAGAGGCTAATGTGAAGGGGGAAATAGACAGAGCTAACTAGAGCAACCGACTAGCAGCACAAGCTAACATACATAGAGTAGTCAACGTTACGGGGAAAATAATTGAGTTTCGATTGTCGATCGAAATGAGCGCAACAACGGCAGTAGTAAACCTATGTGTTCGCTTTAAGTAGTGAAATTACATGTATCTGTCAAGTATTTCCAAAATTTGGAACCTTACCGTTACGTCGGAAAAACAAAGATGCTGCCTGGTCAAATAGTAACGTTATAAACTGTATACGACTGCAAGTATCTTCAGAAATCCTCTGCGTGGTGGTGTCTCTTTCACATGACGTGTTTTAAGTTGTGTTAGACAGCCAATTGCCGGTGACTTTGTCATTTTACGCAAGTATGCTAAATGATTATTGGCTCACAGACGCTTTTGGTACCGAAAATTGGCACCGAAAGATAAATACTTTTTCAATACTCGATAGTATCGAAGTATTTCGGTCGGTGCCATAAAAGTATCGATGTTCGGTGCCCAGCTTTACCAGTCACAAGAGGAGATTGAGTTGACACAAGTCCAAGTCTGTCTCTATTCCACATCTCTTCCTAACAGATGTTCTCAATTCATTTTATAGGTGATCTCATATATTTTGATTAATAAAATATCTGACTAATAAGGTACAGGGAGAATAGTCAATGGACAAATTAGTCAAATTAATGGAGATTAATGGATGATCAAGTCCTATCTTGATTGTTGAGAAAAACAATGCATTCCTCAGTACTTGCCCCATTTCAACAAAGCTTGGTGATGAAAAGTTTGTTTTATGGATGGCCTCAGGATTTGGAACACTTGCCATCAGGTACGAGGAATAAAACCATGTATGTGTGTTAGATGGCTATGTGGTTAGGGAGTCAGACTTGTAGGTTGGGACGTTGCTGGTTCTATTCCCAACTGTGCCAAATTTTGTTGTCTCCCTGAGCAAGGCACTTAAACCTAAATTGCTACAGGGGGCATGTCCTTGTACTTCCTGTCATTTGCTACGGATAAAATAATTAGCTAAATGACTTAAGTGTACAATGTTATTTGCTTTATATCAACAATTAATTTTTTTTCTGTTTTTTTAAAGCTGTGAATAAACCAATGCACAGGTCAAAAATAATATAAGGTCGTTTTCACACCTATAGTTCGGTGGACTCGAATTCGGGGGTGAAGTTACCTATTTTTCATTTGGTTTGGTTTGCTTTCACACTGCACTTTGTCAAACGCACCAAACACTGTCAACACATGTCACATGGCCAGGCTGTTGCCTAGCAATGGAATTAATTTGAAATAATTTTTTTTTTTGATAGAAAAAATGGAACAACACCAAATGTATGTAATCTCTGGGTTTTTGGTTTTGCTTTGGTGTTTCCATCAATCAAATATTGTAATACAAGGCATGGAGCATTTCATCATTTGAATGAGACAAGTATTTCTCCTCCCTAAACCAATTTCTAACTATGGAGAGGGCTAATCATTTTAACAGGAGGAAACACTATCCTATGGGGAACAGACTTCGAAAAAAACCACAGGTCATTTCGAATTAAACCCGAGGCTAAACGATGAACTGCTCACTCTACGTTATCCTGCTTATTACCAGACTAATGTAGTCTAGAATTAAATTCATTTGACACAAAATAGGCTATTGATTTAAAAATGTTATCCTGATTCTAGGCTGAGAACTGTTACCATACACAAAAACACCACAAGGTTCCGATCACAGTATGCTACACCAGAAAAAATTATCTCCAGAGGAAATGTATTTAGGTCGGATCGCATTCACACAAAAATTGAACTGAACTCTAGTTCACTTGGGAGCGGCCCGAGACTCCCGTTTTGAAGCGGACCAGAGTTCGTTTGTTCGGTCCGCACCAGAATTCGGATGAGCTTTCACACCAGCCCAAACGAACCGGACTATCCGACCAAACGCTCCAGGGTTTGTTTTAAACGGACCAAACTAGGCAGGTGTGAAAGCGACCTAATTTGCTTCAAACATCAAAGAAGGTAAGACAGTTTATCAATAACATGTAAGAGTTTAAAGGCCTGTCCACAGTAAATCGGTTTCATAGTATAGCATATACAAACGTTACCATAGATGATTTGTCAGATATACACATTTGTTCTTTATCAACAAATCAGAGAAAAGCCAATAGTATATTTAAGTTCCTTTCGCATCCACTGGGGTGCTTCTGAATCTGTCTAAACTTGAGCTACCACAACTCCCAGAATTCCAAGCAAATTTAGTGCACGTCCCTGTTTAAACGCATTTAAATGTGATCCCATCAATTTTTTCTTCATCTAGAAATAGTAGCCTATAGATAGTAAGGTATAGTAATTTACATACTCAGCTAGTTATTAAATATAGCTGGCACACTCCACATACAGTACAATAACATTTCCACAGACACAATGTGTGCTCCATTATCAAGGTACAGAAAATAGGTTTAATAAACTTACTCATTTGTTAATTGTCCTCTCGCTATGTCTCTGTTCAAGTGTGCTGGAAAACTTTTGTGTTCAGTGACGCATATGTGGTCATCAGTCATTTTAGTTTTGAACCCTTACAAGTAAAGCTTGTCTACGACCCAATTCATTGCAGCAAATGCTTTCTTCTTCAGTAGTCATGGACAGACATTTCCCACAGATGCACTAAAGCTGGATTCCCACCAGGTCCGGCAACAAATCACTGTACCGCATCGTAATGCAGACACACTTGTACACCACAATCAACATCATTATCAATCTTCCACATCTACAAGATGGTGGGCAACATTGTATACAACTGTCCTCCTCCAGCAAGGCGACTGGCAGGAGCTTTTTTCAGTTTAGTATTCATTGACAAAACAAAAACTATCTACTGAGCTGTCAAAACTTTTCTTGCAATCCCATAAACCCATAGGTGAAAGCGACATATTAGCTCTTCCTCGGTGGTAAATCAACTTCCGTTTCTGGTGCCGAAGGCAAAGCAATGCACAAGTTGCCACACCACATCCACATTTTGCCGGTTCCGGTAGATTTGCTGCGGCGGTGCGCATTGCTTCCTATTGAAATGAATGGACTTCCGCCGCAATACAACCAGTTTGCCGGAACTGGTGTGAATCCAGCTTTAGGCAGTTTGAATTTAACCATGTTTCAACTGGATTATCTGTAGAAGATGCTGCCAAAACAGCTTGAATTGAAGCTAAAGATCAAATTCCATTTGGTGTAAATGTTCTTCGGTGTACTCGGGCGCAAACATGTATGGTTGGATGTCAATCAGAATGTAAACGCAAGTTGTAAAATTCCTCATCTGCAAATCCTTGGTTAGTAGCCATTGTGTTACTAGCAACTTTGTTTACAAACTCTTTCACAGTATCCAGAGAACATGCCGGGTGGGCGGGGCTTGGAACAAGGAAGCCATCATTGTAGTTCTCTAGATACTGAAAAAATCATACCACCTCGTCTGTTTACTATTAAAACGGCTGATAGAAACGTCACAGAAAGACAAGCTATACCTTAAAAAATCAAGGACAATCGAGGCTTTAAGGAGTAGTGTTTGAAAGCTAGATCAGTATAACAGGGATGCTTATTTTTGCAACAGAATACATGCCTATATTCATATTCCTATCGCCACAGTCCATTCATACCATTAGGTGGCGTCATAGAAAGAAGTTTACCTGAAAATTTTAAATCTTGCTCTGTCACTAGCCAGGCATGGGTGAAACATATCTCACTGTTCTACAAATGTCTGGGAGAAGCTACTAGCACCTCCAGATAGCTGTAGGTGAAGTTTCACTTTAATGTAAGAGTTTTATGAACAAATGTAGAAGTCTTTTGTCATTGTAGAAAGCCGTTAGACAGTTACTGAGTATTAGTGTGCAATAATTCATTGTGAAAATGTAATAATTATCAACATGTTCTTGTCTAAGGGTCATTTGATATAATATTAAGTATGTTTGAACATCTAAACTTTACATTTTATATTTTTTTTACCTGAAATTAGAGAAAGTACATTCTCATGGTGCTGTACGCTTTAGTATACACTTTAGCAGTATATGAAAACAGCAAGAAGTCAAATACAGACAGCAATAGTGAACTATGAATAAATCTGCAGGGTTGGGGAGTGACAGATTACAAATAATTAGATTATAAATATTTTAAATGTAATACATTTAGTTATCTGAACTCAGATTACAGATACTTTAGAAAAAAAATAGGATTACTTTTAGATACTTTACATTTGGGAGAAGTCGATTGTGGAAAATGTATCAACTATGTTAGTTTTTCTGTATAACAGCTTCAGATATAATAAATAGCCATGTAAATTGTGTTACATTGTATCTCTGTCATCTAGTCACCATGATGAGTGAATTCCATAATTGGTTCATGGTTCTCAAACTGCCATTTTTGGTGGTAAATTATCCAAATTTGATAAATGCATTTGTCAATCAATGAATAAAAATGAGTTGTTAATGTTGGACATTCTATTGACAACTGCCATTATTGGACCCACTAAGTCTCATTTATTTTGAAACACTACCACTTATACCACAGCTATAATGCACTTATTCACATAAATTGTGGTGACCTATTTATTCTGAAGTGGTACTGTTAATTTTATTGCAACACATTTGGGGGCCACATAATTTGGTTTTTGATTTAGTCTTGGACCAGCTAATATAAACAAACTTCCTTCTATGCCATTAAACTGGTTATAAAATACCTTTTTAAAGTAATCTAAATGTAATGGAAAGTAATCAGATTATGATACTGAATTTGTGTTATCCAAAAGCTGTATTAATGATTACAATTATGGATGGGTAAAAATAAACTGTAATGGATTACATTTAAACTGTGACCTATGCAACCCTGTAAATCAAACACTATTTTAGGTACGTCTTGTTGACTTCATCTGTCCCACAGCTCTCTGGGAACTTCTCCTGAGGAGCTTCTTGGCTGATTCCTTAAACTCCTCTGTCTTTAGGACATATATGATGGGGTTGAGCATGGGTGGCAGCACTGAGGTCAAGGAGATGTTGAAGGTCCGTATGTTGTCAGGTATGAAGAAGGCGAAAAGGCAGGAGATAATAACAGGCAAGTAGAATATGGCCACAAGTATCAGGTGTGAGGTGCAGGTCTTTATTGCCCTGTGTCTGTTAAAGAGACAAATATATATATTTAGATATTATGATCATACCAAACACACCACCACTGAAAAGGGAAAACTGAAAAGGTTCAGGATACAATTATAATATGAATGTTAATTGGAAATATTTATCTTTATCATTATAAATTTGATCTGGGCTACTAATTGCTTTGTAGTTCAATCGTAGTCAAAAGGTAATCTCTGAAACACTGAAGCTTTGTAAATCTAATGAAATTTGATCAGTTGATTAATTTATATTATGGGACCATAAGTTCTATGGATTGCTATATCCAGCCTGCCTAGAACAGCACAAAAAGGAATATCAAACCTCCCAGGTAAAAAAAGTATATTGAAATATACTTGAAATGTATTTTATTTATCCTAAATATACTTCTAATATATTATTTTGGTATGTATATTTTGAAAGTATACTTAAAATATACTTAAATATATTGAATACCTACTTATAGTTAAACATAAGTATACTAGAAGTATAATACTGGAGTATAATTTAAATATACTTTTTTTTACTTAGGCTAAGCTAAACCCCTTCCGATATTGCTTATTTATCTACTTGTTTAAGCAACACTTTTGCCCAATCATGATTTGACAATATAATCAATGATGATTATAAACAATAACAGGAACATCACATCATTATTTCACAAATTTCAGCCACTGCTGACAGAGGATGTATAGTGCAGTATCTGCCCATGAGAGAAGTATTTTTACCAATCTCTTTCTCCTCTCCCGTGTGGTGGCCTTGTTTTTATTTACTCTGCAAGTCCTTAGACAGATGCTGGATGGTGAAGTACACTTAAATCTTTCATCCAAACACATGCTGCCGAAGCATCTGATTTCTGTCACACTAATCATCTAAAACTGAAGCCTTTAGTCAGTGAGCTAATGCGTAGTATGATTACACTCCGCAAATTAACTAATGACATGCACACAAGGATGCACTGTGCCAATATTTGCATCTGTCGAGCAAAGTCGGGAGAAGGCATAATCATGCTTGAACCCCTTCGACTTGTTTGGATTGCCGTGACTTGCATCTGACACGTCAGATTTTGTATTTTTCCAATCTCTTTCTTCTCTCTTGTTTTTATTTACACTGCAAGTCCTTGGACAGATGCTGGATGAGAAAAAACTGAAGGCTTTAGCCAGTCACCTAATGCATAGTATGATTGCACAGCACCTCCTTGTGTGCATGTCATGAGTTAAATTGCGTTTAATCATACTAGTGTAATCATACTATGCATTGCGGAGTGTAATGCATAGTATGATTACACTCCGCAATTTAACTCATGACATGCACACAAGGAGGCGCTGTGCCAATATTTGCATCCTTTAGGAAAAGTCGGGGGAAGCCATAATCAGGATAAAATCCCCCGATTACCGTGACATAGTTTGTTCTGCAAATCTCACACTACGCCACACATAGCCCAAGACATGCCATGTTAATTGATATGATTAACATGTAAATGTATGGCACTGATAAGTGTTGCTACGCACCTGTCCTGTGGTAATGTGATGGTGAAGAGGGCATAGATGATACAGATGTATGATGCTATTATTAAAATCATGGGTATATATAAGACTAAACAAGGGTTTAGGTAAAAAATCACAAGGTTAGCTAACACATTAGAACAAGAGGATGCCAGATGGAAGAGGGGGTAGTGGTCACAGAAGTAGCTGTCGATCACCAAAGACCTACAGTAAAACATAATGCAATACATCTTTACTTTACATGTGTTACATTTAACAGAAATGTATATTAAGCAAATTTATTGTATGGTCTAGGATTTAAATTTAAAACATTTTAGCTAAAGCTCTACCTCATTTGCCACTAAACTACTTACCCACAGAAGGAGAGTCGAGTGTCAACACCAACAAGGATTAATACCAATAACAAGACCAACAGCCAGGCAGCACCAGTCAGCTTAAACATGGACCTGTAACTTACTAACATGTGGTATCTGTATGGACAGTGAATATAAGTTATTTAGTATTGTTGTTTATTATAAGTCCTTTAGTAGACCTCAGACAAAGTAATTATTATTGTTTGAAGTATTTATTTGAAGGTCTCCCTGATCATACAGCTCTCTCACTCAGGGAGAACAGGTTCGAACTAGCGCAAGTGTTACGTCATTAGGCTAAATGAGTCTGTACAGTTGAATGTGTATAATACAACTTTGTGAAAGATTATAAAGAAAATCGTTGGACAACTGTTTGTTAAATAAAAAAGTTCACATGCTTCTTTTTATGATAAATGTCTCTTTTCATGCATCTATGCCTATGTGAAAGAAATAAGATTTTTTCCAGCCCAGTGCTAGTGAGATGTGTGAGACACGTTCAAAATGTCAAAAAATGCTGTCTTCTTCTAAATTCATATTTCAATCGTTTCGAAATAAAACATACCATCAGTACATCAATTATATATTCTTAATCTGATATCCTCCCTGATTGAGAGTAAATATATATTAATACATTATATTAATGACAGATTTAATAAATATTCAGCATTTCATATGGGGTTGATTTTGATGGGGGGAAATATAAATGTACATTTTAATTTTTGTTTTTACATTTTTACATCTCTGAAATTATTAATAAAAAATATTCAAAACCATGTTTATGTACTTTAATAAATTTAGAATCATTATAGAATTTCATTGTTTTTCCCCTTTGACATATTTTGTTCTTCTATCAACATCATGCCCTTTATTATATTACATTTAATTTAATAATTTATTTAATTGATTTGTTAAACACACCGTCTGATACCTGAGTGGGCAGCATATAGCCACCAGTCTGTCATAGGAGAGGATGGTGAGGGTGAAAGACTGCATGAAGAGGAAGAGGAAGTAGAAGAATAGGCTGGTGAGACATTTTTCATAGGAGATGAACTGTCTGTTGAACAGGAACATATCCAGGACCTGGGGGACCAGGGCTGTGGTCTCACATACATCTGTGAAGGCCATGTTGAACACTGCAATGTACTTGGGGCTGTAGGGTAACATCATGACATGATTATCACTATGAGGGAATGTTGTTTTAATCACTGTTGGTGTGATATACAGGACTGTGCAAAAGTCTTAGGCACCCCAGATATTATTTGACACAAATCTAGTTGTAATGATTAAGATTGTGTTCTGCAGTAGTGTCAGTAGAAAAGACCAATGTATGTATTACCAAACCTTCATTTGCCATAAAATGCAATGCTAGAGAGAGTTATTTTTACAGTTGTTAAAGAAAGTAACATTCTGTAATAGACCGCATTTATGTTTATAGTTTTTGTTTTTTTACAGGTGACTTAAGACATTTGCACTGTACATGAAGACTTCCAAATCCAACACATGACAAACTTATTAATATGATGAAAAAAATCTTCTAGACCTGTACATTTTCATATAAAATCTTTAAAGTACCAGCTCTAAATTGCAGCCAAAAGTTTTGAGAACGCCACAAATATTGATCTCAACAAAGTTTGCTGCTTAAGTGTTCTTAGATTTTTTGTCAGTAGTTACTATGATATACTGAAGTATAATTACAAGCATTCCATAAATGTCAAATGCTTTTATTGACAATTACATTAAGTCTATGCAAAAAGTCAATAATTGCAGTGTTGATCCTACTTTTTCATGGCCATGGACCCAACATGTCAATGTTCTCCTCCTCAAACCACTTAGTTACCACTTTTGCCTCATGGCAACATGCTCCATCATGCAGGAAAAGGCATTGGTTGTCACCAAACTGTTCTTGAATGGTTAGGAGAAGTGTTTCCCAGAGGATGTGTTGTTACCCCCACACATTAATGGTCTCAGGATGTATTACGTTTGGCATGACACAGGACTGATGGTAATGCTCACCTTGTCTTCTATGTAGGTGTTTTCTGTATGGCCCAAACAATCAGAAAGGGGATTTATCAGAGAAAATAACCCCAGTCCTCAGCAGTCCAATCCAGAATATCAGTCTGTCCCTGATGTTATTCCTGGAGTGGCTTCTTTGCTGCCCATCTTGACACCAGTGGTGCCCCAATCCTGCAGCTGAACCAAATGTAGGAGACAGTCCTGGCACTTGCTGGACTTTCTTGGGCACCCTGACACCTTCTTCACAAAAATTAAACCTCTCTCCTTGTCTGATCACTTTTCATGACATTCTGGAGCACATGCAAAAGGCCATCATCAACACTGAAGCATCAAACTTGAAGAAAATTAGTATTTGTGTAATTCTCAAAACGTTTGGCCACGGTTGTAGACCTGTTTAAGTGGACTGAGTGGTTTCCATTGAAATGTTTTATTTAGAGGCAGGTAGGCAGACCTTGGTTGTTGTCAGTTCATATTGTGGGTCTGAACAAACCATTACATTGGCATCCAATAAGGATAATATTTTAACTTTATAACAATAATGATGCTGAGATTCATATGTTCACCTTTCCTTCATTTAGCAGATGAAGAATTTACAAACCATGATCTTAACAAATTAGTTAATTGGAATAAAAAATGACTGATTACCTGTGAAGACTGCGGTCCAAGCAGATGATAAACATGATGAAGCTATTGCCCATCTAGACGCAAAACAGACACATGTATTTAGTACTTCATAAAGATACCAGAAGCATGTATTACTATGTTTAATAAATATCCATATTTTGCTTAAGGAAAACCCCATGTCACATTAAAATATTTTAGCTTCATACAATTCTCTAGAACCTAGGAAACCCTGTCAGAAATATAAATACAGGAAAATGCATTCGGACAACACTATCAATTCAGCTATATACCCCAACAATACTACAGTAGTATAATGACACTGCAGTGTATTCATTAAAATTTTAATGTGCACATATTCCACAGGTATGTTTTCACAAGTAAGTAAAACATGTTTGAGATTATTAACTGGACCAAGCTGTGAACATACCAGAGTGATGATGTATACCAAGCAGAGGAAGACATAGTAATACTTTATGTTGGGGATGCCTGTGAAACCACTGAGGAAGAAGTAAGCTGGTCGGATGATGGTGGTGATGTTCTCTGTCTGGCTGAGGTCAGAGGTCAGGGAACTCATGCTGATTGGTAATGGTATCAGTTCCCACTGGCTGGTGATAATTTGTTGAAAAATGTTATTTCAAACATATAGACACATTATTTCATTGTAATTAACTTGAAAAAATATATTGTATGGATCAATATTGTCAAAGGAATTATCCATGGTCAACAAATGAACATCACACAATGTTTAAAAAAAAATCAATATTGTATAATTTGTTTGACATATAATTCCAGCTGGTAACACTTGTTGTGTCAACATCTACTGTACATTTCAATGTGAGAATTAATTTACTTTCACTTATCAATAAAAATACAGTATTTTCCCACAAAAGTATAATAAGTAATATATTTGTGTGTAGATATATATAATAATATAGACCAGAGATAGTCAAAGTAATGACACAAGTATTAACAATATATTAAGGATTAACTTTTACCATATGAACCAATAATACATTATAATGTCTTAATCAATCTTACCACAGTCTATCTGTAGTAGTCTGATGATGTATGCTGGCCTGAAGACCAACATGTTGTGCTGGCTCTGAGACTTGTCGACTATTATACTTTCAACAGTACAGGAGTTTTCCCTTTGGGCAACACTAGTTGTTTATGGTATGCATAGTTGTTATGAGCAGTGGAGACATTCTAGCTGAACACAAGGGGGTCAGATGGCTCAGGGGTTAGGCAGTCAGACTTGTAACCGGATGGTTGCCGGTTTAATCCCAGACTGTCCCAAATATTGATGTGTTCTTGAGCAAGGCAATTTAATTAAAGTGGTTTCTGTGAGTTGCAACATTATCCATTTTAGATTGTTTAGTCAGAACATGGCAATTTGAGGTGTATTGTTAAAAAGTAGTTATTTCAAAATTGGCTGCAATTTAATTTACCCTTCTGGGCAAAACACTAGTGTAGGTCAACAGTTCATATACTGTAGGTATTGTAGCAGATGGTATTCTAGTAGACATACTGTAGGTATTGTAGCAGATGGTATTCTAGTAGACATACTGTAGGTATTGTAGCAGATGTATTCTAGTAGACATACTGTAGGTATTGTAGCAGATGGTATTCTAGTAGACATACTGTAGGTATTGTAGCAGATGGTATTCTAGTAGACATACTGTAGGTATTGTAGCAGATGTATTCTAGTAGACATACTGTAGGTATTGTAGCAGATGGTATTCTAGTAGACATACTGTAGGTATTGTAGCAGGTGGTATTCT
>JACXGM010015337.1:0-21374 GCA_016801145.1 Umbra pygmaea | reverse complement strand
TCAAAATGTATTCATCTTCGACTCAAAGACATTCATGGCTAATATCTGTGAAAACAGTTTGTGCCACAATGCTTTCCTTAACTTTCACCACCAGATGTCCTCATAGAGTTCTGAAGCTTCGAGTACTGAACCTTTTTTTGATACAATTGGATTGAAACGCTTTACTGGTTCAGAAAGCTTCAGTTCGCCATCACTACTGCCTGGTGTGTTCCTTGTTCTTCATGATGCTCTCTGTGCTTTCAACGGGCCTCTGAGACTATCACAGAGCAGGTGCATTTATACAGAGACTTGATTACACACAGGTGGATTCTATTTATCATCATTAGTCATTTAGGTCAACATTGGATCATTCAGAGATCCTCACTGAACTTCTGAAGAGAGTTTCGGCACTGAAAGTAAAGGGGCTGAATAATTTTGCTCGCCCAATTTGTCAGTTATTTATTTATTAAAAAAGTTTGAAATATCCAATAAATTTTGTTTCCCTTCATGATTGTGTCCCACTTGTTGTTGCTTCTTCACAAAAAATTACAGTTTCATATCTTTATGTTTGAAGCCTGAAATGTGGCAAAAGGTCGAAATGTTCAAGGGGGCCAAATACTTTCACAAGCCACTGTACAAATATGTAACCTGTATATTTAAAATTGAGAAGGCAAAGCACCTACTAGTTGTCAAAGTTAAGAAGCACTTTTTTATTATTATTTTGTTGTTTTTCCCCCTTGATTTGATACAGTGAAGAAACCAGGCTTATGCCAGGCGGACAGCAAAGGATTTTTTATAGTCCCAGACTAAAGACCGGCAGTCTTTAGGAATCTTACTGGAGTCTCGGCGCGCACCCGTCGTCTCGATCGTTAAATGTGAGGTGATAATCTGCATTCGGCGACCCGATTTATGCCAGTCTTTCTCTAGTCTTTCATATCATACATGTTTGATATTGTCGCAAGTCCAAGCTGAGTCATAGTGACGTAAAACAATCAACAACCAATAAAATCGCAGTATTGACATAACTCACCTCCAGTTCCCTTTGAAGGACAGACAGACCTTGCTGTCCCCGTCCATGCAGCCAAGGCCATGCCCATATCCTCTGATGCTTTCTTCTTTCTTTCACTGCAAATGACTGCAATGGCAAAAGCCACAGTAGCTAACTGTAGCTGCTTCTCCTCCATTTTTGTTAAATCACTGCTGAGCATGATGGGAGGAATTTGGTGGGAATAAAAAGCTAAAATAATCTAGTTGATAATCTTATAAAGTCTTTTCCAAATCTTTTCAAAGTCTTTAGGTGTACAGAAAGCATAGTCAGTCTCTCCCATTTTTCTGAAAGAAAAGTTTTATTTGGCTATACGCAAAATTAAGAGTTAATTGTTTAAAGGTTGATGTGTATTTTTTTTCTTTAAATATAAAGATACCAAAACTGTACCATTACTATGACCTACAAACCTGGATACATACCGAACCGTGGGCCCATTATGACTACGGTGATATTTTTCACAACATACCACAGTGTTTAGAGATATGCCTTATCACTTGGCTATGTTATTGTTTTGATTTAAGGAAGAGGATAATTTAGTAACAATATATTTTACATTGTTAAAATAGAAAATAAGACGATAATCTGTGTTTATAATGCTCTGGGTTTAACACATACACATGACATATTTCAGTATGGATGTACAAAAGCACCAGATTATTTGTTTGACTAAACAACAGATATGTTATCATTTCCAGTTATTATTTAGTTTCAATTTTTGTCCTAATTTTAGTGGATGGAACATAGAAATTGAATTATTAGAAGTGCCATTCCAATGCAAGTAAGTGTAGCAGAATGGTCAGAGAGGCAGGCATTTTTATGTGTACCATCCCATTGCAAAGATCTAGAGGCCTACCTCCGCATTAAACCGATTTGCGTGTTGTTACCGTGACAACTAACGACAGTCGCCATTGTTTTGTGTACTAATCGAATGAACAAGCAAAACAGTTTAATAAGGCTTCTATAGATTTACTTACTATGGGATGGAATATCCCTCTCTATTCTGCTTTCCTGTCATTTCTTTAAGGAGAAAAACAGTGTTATCTTTTCATTGGGTCTGTTTTGATTTAACTGTGTTTATATTATCTTTATGGGAATATGCTATAACAATTTTTTTAATAGTGCAGATTTCACAAAAAGAATGGGCAAGCTTTATCCCCCTCTAATCCTTTTCAAAAAAGCCCATTCAGTCCGGCTTTCATTTACTTTCACTCACATATTCATATCATCTTGAAAACCCCCACAATCTATGACTTTCTATCTTTCACCCATCATCATGATTCATTGTTTATCCGTATGGTTAGTTCGGTCATTACCCCACCTTAAACAGGATGACAAATAATCAATTCAGAGCTTGTTTTCTGTTGTCTGTTTATTGAAATTCACAGAAATTGGCACTTTTCATTCTCTGTTTTTCAGTTATGAAATCTGAAAACAAGCACTCGAGTAGTTAGACTAGGCACTGGGGTTAGTAGGCACGGAAAGAGGAGGGAGGGGTTGCTGAACAGGATACGTTTTATTTTGCTCCAAGTGCAGCTTGCCAGCTATCAACAGACTCAGGCGAAGTGTGGTTTTAGTGGCCAAAACATCTTAACTCATAGCAAGACAAGCTAGCCAGCCCTTACAATATGTTATGTAATTAAAGGACAACTCCAGCGCAAATTGAACCTAGGGGTTAATACCATATGTTCATGCTATTCGAATGTAGTTGTAGTAGCCTTTATTGTCACTTAGTCACAAGTACCAGCAAATGTGCCCAGTTTTAGTGCGAACTGATAATGACATTATGCTAGCATGGGCATGGATGAAGTAAAAATGAATTTACCACTAACAAGGCTCAAAATAGAACCACACTTCCACGGTAGCATAATGGGGGTCCCTACATGCAAACTGAAGCAATGAGAACTTTGTAAGGGTACAGACACTTTATTAGAAATATAGTTTAACAGAAAGTACCGTTCATGTATACAGCCAGGTGCAATCTTCGGAAAACAGACTTGACCAGTCAAACCACAAACGCCATGCTCCATGAGCTGAAATGTGACTCAGAATCTTCCATGGCAAAAGGTTTTGTGGTCATTCATGCAGATCAATGAGCAAGACTTACAGCTGGCAATGCAAATTAAAATCAATCACAATTTGCTTACAGTTCAACTCACGTAGTACAGAGTTTGTGGTTTGATTGGTCAAGTCTGTTTTCTGAAGAAGACGCCTGGCTTTATACACAAACGTTAATGTCTTTTAAACTATATTTCTAATAAACTGTCTGTACACTAACAAAGTTCTCAATGCTTCAGTTTGCATGTATGGACCCTCATATAGCGATTTAGTTTTACTTCATCCATGCCCACACAACTAGCGTTATAAGGTAATATCAGTTCGCACTTAAACTGGGCACATTTGATTAGCCTGAAAACATATTCCAGAGAACGGTAGACTCTGTACCAATGTGTTATTAATCCCTAGGTTCATTTTGCACCGTAGTTGTCCTTTAAGCTAGGTAGTCATATGATTATATCTTTGAAAATCAGAGGAGCAACAATTAATTGTGTGATTTAAATGCGTTGTGTCTAGGGGTGGCAGGGTTTATGAAAAAACTTCTGAACCATTCGGTTCGCTTGTCTAGGTTTGGTGCGTGTGTGCTAGAGATGCGCGGATGGGCTATTATTTAATCCGCAGCCACATCACAAAACTCATCATCTGCTCGCCATCCATCCGCACCAACATTTTTGACCAATTTTTAAAGCCGCACCCGCCCGCCATCCACTGATTGGGCGATGCAAGGCGCTAGAAAGCTCTTGCATCAGAATATCAGCAGTGAGCTATGGCTGTTTTTTAAAACCAATAATGCAAAATGCAAACTTGTGTATTGGGACAGTACTTGGGCCACAAAAGATGACGTTTCACAAGAACACAAGTAGGTCTACAAACAAGAACACAGATTGAGAAAAGCCCTCTGTCTCCGGTGCACATAAACAAAAACAAATAAATAGCCTAAATAAAACGCACATCTGCAAACCTGACCTTACCTGACAAGGCTAATGTACAATATTATCATTGTAATAAAAAACGCAATTTGGCACATATCATTTCAACATTCTGCTATTTAGCCTACTACTAATTAATACCTATTGCACTTTATTGTTTTTCAAAAAGAAATCTAAAATAAAATAACAAGTCATTCACATAGGCTAATTATAACTCTACGCATTCGCACTGTCATGTCAGGGTGACGACTAGGACGAGCCAGTTCTGAAGACTCCAGTTAATTTTGAATGCATGGGAAGAGAGCACGTCTTTTTCAAGCAGACAGTGCATTTCATTTTATACCAGCATGCCTAACAATCATAAAATAGACAAACTTTGGAGCCTGGATTAAAGATAAAACCCCCAAAACTTGCCTGCTTGTCTTGCACATCAAATTAATAAGCAAAGTTTTCTAAATATTTTTCTTACCTTGGGTTTTTGCTGTGGGTGATATTGAGCTTGTAGAAGTTTAGCTCTTGCGTTCGGTTCTTAGTATAACGAGACGCAACATGGGAGATGAATCATCGGTCAACTTGTACCGTATTCTACTTTCTTATTGCACACTGAAGATGAAAAATCTTGGTAGGCTACCACAGGCTACTTAATTTGACTTTTTGTTACCTTTAGTGTACTATTTGACTATTTCAAAGTGTGCTTGATTTTTTTCAGATGTAGTTAACAGTACTTAACAATACTGTATATATATTTTTTTCATTTGATTGGTTCAACCGCCACCCGCCCAAATTTAATTAAAATATTACTTTTCGTCACGTCATCTGCCCGATCCGCGGTTTATCTCTGGTGTGTGCGTCGCATGGTTCGTCGGTACATTGCAAATGAGCACAAACCATTTACTGCCATTGTGAACACTTTCAACACCTATGTTAAAACACTTACCAGGAATGATGAGCGGGATGAGCGTGACAAACGCAACACACGACAGCTGATTGTACAAACGAGTTACGTGGGTCTGGTCCCGAATTGCAAAACAGACTCTAATGGCGTTCTGAATACAATCTCATATTTTACAAAAATAGTTCACCTAAACATGTATCTGAAAATATTTTATGCAAGAAATAGGCCATACAGTTGCTGAATCTGTCTTCATTTCAAATCGACAAAGGTCAGTTTAAAAGATTTTTGTACGATTTTGAGATGCCGCGAGAAGAGCCAATTGTTCCTCAACGGTGGAGTGTGGAGTGCTGCAAGGTCACGTCACATGTATTTTTGTAAGAGCTACACTGAATTTGGAAGTTTGATAAATGCAAGTTATTTCAATTGTTATTCTGTAATATTTCTAATTCTGTTTGTGCATGATTACATGATATAACTATCTTTTAATACTGTATCATAAATTGTGGATAATTAAGCTATATATCCTATGCTGGAGTATATTTCTGGAGTGTTAAGATTAGAAGAAAGAATAACAACAAGAATCGTACAGAACCGAAAACCGTGATCCTAAAAGCGTGATACGAACCAAACCATGGGTTTTGTGAACCGTGCCACCCTTAGTTGTGTCTGAGGGGAGCTAAAGACAGTAAAAAAGTTAATGGGGACTGTAGACAAGATGGCTAGGTCATGCTGGGGGAGCATCACTCGATCAAGTGTCATTTGATTAAGACTCCATCTTATAGCAGGCTATGGATTTGAGTACAAAGGGAGAAATAGCTGTGATGCCAACCCCCCCGCCTCGCTCCCCGACGAGCTCAACACCTTCTTCAACACCTTCTTTGCACGGTTTGAGGTGGCCAACATCACTCCTGTGAAGCTAGCTGAGAACCCAGACGACTGCACTCTGTCCCTGGACACGGCTGATGTAAGGACAGCGTTTAAAAGAGTAAACCCGCGGAAGTCTCCAGGGCCAGATGGCATTCCAGGCCGTGTCCTAAGAGGAATGCGCTGACCAGCTAGCAGAGGTATTCACCACCATATTCAACCTCTCCCTAACCCAGTCTGTAGTTCCCTCCTGCTTCAAGCAGGCCACCATTGTCCTGGTTCCAAAGAAACCTACCATCACGTGCCTAAATGACTACCGCCCAGTAGCACTGACCTCCATCATCATGAAGTGCTTAGAGCGGCTGGTCAGAACCCACATCTGCGCCGCCCTCCCGGACACCCTGGACCCCCTACAATTTGCATACCACCCCAACAGATCCACAGACGATGCCATCGCACTAATGGCACACACTGCCCTCTCCCATCTGGAACAAGGGAACACATATGTGAGGATGCTATTTGTGGACTACAGCTCAGCATTTAACACTATTGTTCCTGCTAAGCTCATTCCCAAGCTCAGGACCCTGGGTTTTAACACCTCCCTGTGCAACTGGATCCTGGACTTCCTAACGAGCAGGCCCCAGATGGTGAGAATGGGCTACCTCACCTCCTCCGCACTGACCCTGAGCACCGGAGCCCCACAGGGCTGCATACTCAGTCCCCTCTTGTCGGCCCTGTTCACATATGATTGTGTGGCCACACACAGTTCTAACATCATCATAAAGTTTGCTGACGACACAACCATCCTAGGTCTCATCTCCGACAATGATGAAACCGCTTACAGAGATTAAATTGTTAATTATGGTAATTTATTTGAAATTTAGAAATCCATTATTTTTCCATTGCACCATTCAAGTTAGAAGTATGTTTTGAAGTTGACCTGTTTACCTAGCCACCCTGTGGAAGTCATCACATGACCACGGAGGTCTCTCCGAGCAAAGCGGTAGGGCATAGGGGTCAGTTTGGGATTCACAGCAAGTCTTTCTGTGGTGCAGTGATTCACATGGAATAAAAACAATTGCATTGATATGATTCTGTTAATATTAAAACGTGTCATATATAATTGTATAAGTATAACGCTAAAAAAAATGTTGTAATAGATATAATAGGGCATGGTTTATAAATTGGACCAATCAATGTAGACCTAAGAAAAGGGAGAATTTAAAAACCCTGCTCTGAAGTATGAGCTGAAAGAATTATAGGAACTGTGGTCCGAGGATCTTAATAATCCCCAAATTGGTCCAGTCGGAACATGAGAAAAAAAGGGTTATAGGAACGTTGTGTTCTAGGAACTGCAAAAATCCCACTGGTCGGAAAGCGGCTATAGTTATTGACCTGAACTACCTTACCTGAATCAAGCAGCCAAAGGATTCATAATTAGTAGACAAGTTTATTCAGGTGTGCTAGCTCTGGGATACATCAACCAATGGCCTAAACAATCAATTTGTCTTTACATTATATCAGCCACTCTCTTAGAGTAGGAACCCTGCATTTAAGAAATATAGAAAGAGTTCTTCATGGAAGTTGGAACTGTGAAGAGAAATTCGGCATTTATAATTTTGGGGGGAATTGAACAACTCCAACCAGTGGTTGTTGAACTCTCGGTTTTAAGCAAAATCTTGCGCTACCTAGAAAGTTATCTTCTCCTAACTTTGTAACATTAGCTCACAAGGCTACATTTGACTGTGACCATAACAGCAGGTGATATAAACACAACAGCAATATTTCACATCTTGAAATATACAATCCATACAAAGCTGTTACATGTAACTTCTGTTACGAGCTGACATACACTTGAATATAACTCCCTTTGGGGTGGACTTTTTTTGGTCTTTTGCACTTTTTAAACCTATTACGTGCACAAAGAACATGTAACACACATAAGAAAAGGGAAAAAGCCAAAAAGCATAATATGAGCACTTTAATTAATCAATCAGGAAAAACTGTAGACCTCAGAGTGTCTACAACACAAATATTATAAGGAAATAATATATAATATACAATATTGTGATGTTTGTAAAATAATATGAAAAATAAATTCAAAGTCCCACCATAGACAACTATGTCAAAGGTAACATGAAAAGCTAATCATGCTTTAATAGGTCAGGAAATGGTTTACATTTAAAAAAAAACATTGCTTTCACTTCAAGAACCTTCTATGTACTTGAAAGCTTATTTACCTGTTCATGGGTTTATCTGAAACCCTCAGAGCCAATGAAGAACCTTGCTAGCACTTTTCTTTTTAGAGAGTACCAGACTGGTCTTTGGTACTGTTAATGTCCAGCCACTAACACAGCGATTCCCCTCAATTGAATGCTTTCCCTTTAAGGATTAAAAGTAGTTTGGAAATAAAAGTGAACAGGAAGACAGTG
Organism: Umbra pygmaea; assembly: GCA_016801145.1. Classification (NCBI taxonomy): domain Eukaryota; kingdom Metazoa; phylum Chordata; class Actinopteri; order Esociformes; family Umbridae; genus Umbra; species Umbra pygmaea. Next base: position 13,172 of record JACXGM010015337.1, on the reverse strand, counting down.
GGGCCTAGGGTGGTCCAAAAGTCTAAGCCGCTGCCTGCAGGACACATGTATAGTTGCAGCATAGGTTTGAATCCATTCCACCACTCCCTTAGCAATAACTCTGTCTTTCTGCACTTTTTTGTCATGCTTGAAAAAAGACATACAAATAAAAAGTTGCTTTTGGCGGTTGTTTGCCTCCTCACATCCATCTTTAATTATTTCTACAAAAAAAACTCAGTGGATGTGAGGAGGGGGCATTGATTCAAAGGAAATGGAGGAGCGGAGACAGGAGAGAAATAAATGAGAAACGAAAGGAGGGGGGGACGCCCTTACTATCATGCTTCAGCACGTTACGATTCAACTGCCTTTGTCTGTCCAGCTATGTCCTACTATTTAGAGGGCACTGCTAACACACACTGCAGAACACACACACACAAGTAGGCTACACAGGCAAACACACACCTGCCCTCCACTCCAAACAACTACTAGCTAGTAATAACAAATGCCTGTTTGCATTTGTAAGATTAAGTACTCACTGGAGACGCCCCAACATCCCAAGCAACAATGCCAACCTCCCAGCTAGCCCCTAAAAGCCAGGAAATCAAAGTCAGTTTCCAAGTATATGACAAGTTTGGTGCAAGCTGCTGGCTTCCTGTGTCTTAAACACCGTAGCAACAGAAACCGGGGGTCCTGGCCACAGTATCCCAACACTCCCAGCATTATTAAATCCTGTCCCTTTGTCCCCTGCAGAATGAAATATCTTTGGAAATGCCAAGTGGGAAAGTGTTCTACTCTCTATTCTGTCCTCGTTCTCATCTCCTTCACGCCTGTTCTGAAAGCAAAGTCAACAGGCGAACAAAAAGCTTAAGCGCTAGGCGTCTGGGGTTAAATAAAGCTCTGCAGGATAGCGTTTCAGTGGCAGTGTCAGATAACACAGGCTTCACAGCCATAAACTGGATGAACAGTTGGTGGAAGAAGAAAATCAAGGTTTCAAGCTACTGTTAGATCTTTGTCATGTTGAATGTGAGAGTCCAAACCACCTAAATAATGAGGTTAGGGTGACTTTACACAGGAAGACCAATTCAGATTTTTTTATTCTACACTGACTGGTCTTTTGACCAATTACATCAGATCTTTATAGACCTAATCTAGAATTTGGCTGCCTTTGTGAATGTAGCAACTGAGTCAAAGTACTGAGATTTTTTCCAGTACGGTTAATATACCGGTAAATCTAATAATCAAAAAGGCCTCTGGAATGAATGGTAAATGATTTCTCAAAAAAACATTTTCCTGTGATAAACCTTTACAGGTTTTTTTTACAAAATGTTTATTCACATATTTCCATCTGGTCCCCAAATGCTTTTGAACAATGGAGCATTGAACATTGCTCTAACTTAAAAGAGAATGCTCTGTTCAAAAAAGAATCATAAAGGGTTCTCATTTGAACCAAAAAGGGTCCTCCTATGAGGACAAATGAAGAACCCTTTTAGAATTTTTTTTTTAAGTGTGTTCAGTCCCACATGAAAAGTATCTTTATATCATACATGTATGATCAAATCATATATTTGTCATCAGATCTACAGTACATTTCTCACGGCAATATGAATAGAAATGTTTAACATAGACATTTTAATATTTTTATCAGTCAATACACAGAACATAATATTACATATCAGCAGCATCAAGACCTAAATGCTCAGGCTGTTCTCATGGCGATACGTACAGAATTTTACAAAATCATTAAAAAAAAGAGTTACACGTGTACATTTCCAGAGGCATGACAATGTAAGTCTCGTACATTTACGAAATGTAAAAAAGTCAGTTTACCTTAGCCTCACCTAAACTTCACCTCACTAACCTAGCATATTATCCCTGAACTAAATGTTCCCCAAGTACTTTCAATCGTAAACGATCGGTCTAATCTTGGAAATTTTCTGGTAGATTTAATATGTAAAAAAACTCACATTTTGATTGGCCATATCGTAAGTCTGCCTACATAATGCGATTAAATTTCCATTACGTAAGGTTACCCACATATTGCCATGAGAATGAATTGGAATGCTGATAAAAAGCTAAAATAATGATAATTTAAAAATGTCAAAACATTGATTTTCGAGGCTCAGAATTGCAATTTGTCATTGGTTAAATGTGTCCGACTTACTGTAGAAATAATGACTCATTATTTATAGCGTGAGTGGTTTATGGATCAGTCAGTAAGCAGTCGTTTTGATCCTATCAAACCCGACCTATGGTAATGGATTCATAATACCAATGCTACCTATGGGATTTGTGGTTGATGGTCTATATACTATGGCTAAGTGCTGTATCCAGGCATTGCTTCATGTTGTAGAATTTCAAAAGAAAATAACAACTATTTTCTATTGTAAGCAGGGGCATAGGACTGGGGGCAAAACCAATACTGATTACCAGGGCCCAAGGGGAGGGAGGGCCCTTAAAAAGTCTGGAATATATATATCATGGGGGCCCATCAGGCCCAGGTTTTTGTGATACCCCCCTGATTAAAAGTGACCAGCTTTCAAAAGCTATAAAAATATGACAAAACGATGTATAAAGGATAGTGATTGCCTTCAAAATGCAGTGCTTTGTAATGCACAAAAGCCCAGCCTAAAATGCATAATACATATCAAAGACGGACCGGCGCATGCACATTTGACAAACACGCTGGAAGCACAACTTGTCATGTCCTAGTTTCAATTCCTGTTCAAATGGCATAATAAGCATTGCTTATTGTAGGGAATCATTGTCCCATCTAAATCCCATCTAAATTCATACTTTTCAAATATCAAGAATTTGTTTTACAATAGCACCCTTTGTAGCTTGTTGCTTAGTTATAAACCTCTGTCGAGCAGAGGGTCAGAATCAGCTCAACTACTATAATTATACAATATAGTTATGAGAAATGAATGGTAGAAACAGAATTACAAAAACAGACAAGAGTTCCATGTTCTATTTTATTTTTAACCCAGCCAATAAGTTAAGGATTGTGCTGTATACAATAAAAAACAATGTTCTAAAGTGATAAGCAATGCATTTCATAAATCAATTCAGTATAACCTTGATACATCTGCTTCAAAAAAATGTACAATACTAAATTATAGTTAACCGTGAACTCAAAAAACTAATTTCTGAGATCCCATGTAAACCCAAAATATGAGATGTTTAAGGGTTGCATCATGTTAGTGTGTGAAAGGTTATAGAATGTGCATTATCCCGATTAGCATTGTAAATCGAAATTATCTGGAAACTACAAAACATTTAAGTGTTTAGACTGGTTACAATGTGAGCAACTGCTGTAATCTAAGAACTCCAGTCATATAATCCTGTCTTGATGACAAGACTATGCAGTCAAGTAGCATAATGTTAACATAAAGAATAGTATTGTATGCCTAGCTGTACACACCGGAGAACATTATTTGGAATGGGAAATTCATTTTTCCCTATATTCATTTATGCTCATTTACATGCACCAGCGGCGGTCGGTGGATCTTAATTGGGGAGGGCAGGCTCATGTTACGCTCGGGATCGGAGCGAATGGAACGGTGCGCAACACACCAAACCCATTGTGCGATACTGTGTGATATCGTTCCGTTTCCTCCAGTTCGGACAGTACTATGAGCCAGCGCCCCCAAATTAAGATCCACCGACCGCTGCTGACATGCACTGTCCTTTGCATGCATATACACATTTGAAAACTTCCTAGAAATTGGCTGCCATCTTGTGGCTTGTTATTGGTTACAATGCCTACCGATTATAACACTGGATTCATGCAATAACTTAGTAGACTGGATAAGTCTTGTTAAAATTATTTTTAAAACAAAACAATAACAACATAAACAGGCTTAACAAGTCACCACATACTTTACAGTACTCTTACATAACAAAATAGTACAGTGTCATAGATGAGATTAGTGAACTTCATTGAATAATACTCTGCTCTGTAAAGCATTGACTTGTATGTATGTCTGGCCTTCACACAGAGTAACGTCATAGGAATATCCAGGTAAGTATAAGGATGGGTAATATGTCTGTTACATGTATTTATAACACATTTAATTCATTCTGAACTACACTTCAATGTATTAAGTAACCTTTTGAGTTTACTTTTTGTTTAGCATTTTAAACAAACAAAATATCTGTCTTTTTGTCTGTTTAAATTAATAGCAGTTCACAGTTTTATGGCCCCCAGGTCAGTATGTCTTGTTATCAGATGTATAATGACACTAGAGTGTGATAAGAATGTCTTCTAAATGTCTCAAATGTAAATGTAAAAAATAAACACTTCCAAAGCTGCTGAGTATTATTCTCATGAGTGAAAAGCCGGCCTTGTTTCCTGATATCGCCATTTAACTGATTGTCCTCTCTTAGTTCTCCTTGTGTGCAAGTAGCCTATGGAAAGAATGGGAGGTAGAGAACTCCACAGCATTTCTAATTGCAAGTGGATGAAAAACAAGAGGCTTCTGTTGCCGTATTGGTTTAGAATTAAGATTAAATGTACCTACTTCTAACCCCCTCCAATCTGGCAACCAGTAAAGTTCCAGGAAGCTATTATGGAAACTGTCTTGCTAGTGGACAGACCAACAGCCCTTGTTAACCTTGCCGGATCTTGGAGTGAAATTTGGTAACTGTTTGAACTGCAAGGTGACCTGCCACCTAATTTCCCCTCAGTGATGCACCCTAAATTAATTAGCTTTTGGAATAGCCTATTTGGACACAAAATATGTGATTAATCTCTATTGAACCAAATAAATCTGCAATCCTTGTTAGCCTTGAAATTGTCACCAAAATTGACAATGTTTCTGTGTTATGGTAGGATGTTAGATAAAAAAACAAAAGCTGAAAAGTGAAATTACCAGCAATAATTGTTTGATTTACTGGGGTCACATGACGACAGGGCTCTGCTAGTGAAATGTGTACCTCTTGGGGTCAACCTCAAACAAAGGAGCCATAACGACACTAGGGTCTAGGTAATGCATTCACATCCACTCTACTCTCTGACACTAGCCTCACTCTGTCCAAACAACAGGCACAGTCTCTCTCCATTACCAATACATTATGTTCAATAGTGAAACCAGAGATGTGTGTCCAGGGGACAAACCCACCACCTACTTCCGGTTGGTTACGGATGGATGAGCGCTTCATTCACAAACGCTCGTAGTAACAGACGTGACAATATATGGACTGCTCATGAAACACTTGTAAATAGAGTACAATGCCACAGTTCAGTAATTCAGTGTTACACTGGTAAGTATTACACTGAAGCTATCCATTGATATCAACTTGGTCAGATTCCCACACAAACACCATTCCAACCACAGTGCAAACAGGCTGCAAGGTACATTATGTCTTCACAGAGAAAACCCACTATAGGAGTTTTACACTGCCCAGCCAGGGCAGAATCAAGACCCAGAGCAGGATTTCAACCCAGACACGGCCACCTCTCAGGGGTGTCTACCCCCATTCCCAGTATATTCTGGAAGGCTGTTAAGGGCTGTCTCTTCACTTCTAGACTGCAGGGGGTGCTCCCCTTTCTTGCATTGTTTTTTAGTGGCTCTGGACAGCTTCCTCCTGAATGTGTCCCCGGCTAAAAAGTAAAGGATTGGGTCCACACAGCTGTTGAGGCTAGCCAGGCCTCGAGTCACCTGGTAGGTGGCGTACACACGGTTGTTAAAGTCACACATGTCCGGGCCCTGGAAGTAGAGCCTGGCCCGCATGTTCAGGTTCTTCATAACGTGAAACGGCAAGTAGGACACAGCGAACACGGCCAGGACGATAATCACAAGGTGGATGGATTTGCGCCGCAGCGGGGCATTGTGCATTTCTTTACAGATCAGCGACTTGACGATCATCCCGTAGCAGCCTAGGATGATGACAAAAGGAACGCAGAAGCCAAACACAGTCATGCACATGCTGTAGATGAAGTAGCCCGGGAGCTCGTCCTCGGTGGTCGTGTCATAGCAGGTGGTTGCGTTGCGTTTCTCCCCAGTCCGGGAGTAGTAGAGGATGGGCGAGATTCCCACAACCACCACGACCCAAACCAGGGCACTTGTCAGGACGGCATTTTTCTTTTTGAGCCTGCCAAGTGACTTGAGTGGGTGGACCACTCCTGTGTACCTGTGTACGCTAATACATGTCAAAAATAGGATACTTCCATATAGATTCACATGAAATATAAACCTCTGCAGTCGGCACATGACGTCGCCGAAGATCCAGTCGGTTTTGTTGAAGTAGTAGAAGATTAGGAATGGAAGGGAGAGCACATAGCAGAAGTCTGCAAGGGCCAGGTTGAACATGTACACAGAGATGCTACTCCATGGCCTCATATGGCATACAAACATCCAGATGGCCAGACTGTTGCCTACAAGGCCAGTGATGAACACCATGATGTAGACAGTGGGGAGGTAGTAGAACTGGAAGCCAGTCCGGGTCAAGGAACATCCTCCCCGGCTTGTGTTGTGGAGGTCGGACACGTTCAGGAGTGAGGTCAGGTTCAGATCTGTCGTCATGTTGTCAGACAAAGTAAGATGCAAGTACTGGGGACAAAAAATGGCAAGAAAAATATCACAGAAATTAATTTAACTTCATACAGCACATGTCTAGTACAGGATGCATTTCAAATGAATTGTGAAATTTTATTATATCTATCTATTTATATATGAAGGTTAAACATTTATTAATTTACTTAATATGGATATTTAAAAGCCCACTATAATGAAATATAAAGCCTAATTAGCCTATACAAAATAGCATGCAGCCTACAGTAGTGTGTGGCATAACCTGAATGTAGAAAAAGTAATAAATAAATAACCACACTCGGTCTGCAGCCATGCAATTATAAAGCAAATATACGCACATAGACTACGCATTGCAAAACCCAACCAGTTAGCGAGGCGAAAGCATAAAAGTTGATAATACACCAGCCTACTTACCATTGACTCCTATCCCACATTCCTACAGTCTGTACGGCTGAACAGATTTCAAACAGGCTATGGGAGAAAACGCAGAGCTGTTAAGACCGTACACGCGTCTGTTGTACGTGGTTCCTGTTCCTTATGTCCAACAAAGCTGTTAAGCTCGGCAAAGTTACATTCCGTTTGTTTCGGTCCTTCTCGGTGTAAAAGTACACAGTCCGTCGTGCATGACAACAGTAAACGATGACAGGGCCCAAGAGAATAGTGCACTGTCCGACACGAGAGAGCAGGAATTACGAATGAATAGGAAGAAGAAAGCGCTCCAGCGCGTCTATGGGAGGGGCGAGGTGCCACCACTAAAACAGTGAAGCTCCACAAACACACTTAAATTCCTTGATTCACGATCCTTCTTTTCAAACTCATCTGATAAGTCCATTTCAAAACATCATGGTACACACCTTCTAGGCCAGTGGACGACGAGTGCGTTGTAGTCTGATTTTATGCAACTAGAGTATCATACACGCATATTTATGTTGTATTAGAATCCAATGCTTATATGGGCGCGCTGGTACAGTAGGTCATTAATATTCAGCAAGCTTTGTTATATCAAAACGATAAAATTCGTTTCCTTGACGGGAACAGATTACATATTATTATTTGAATATAAATATGTTTTGTGTTTATTCACATGAAGAACGTTAATAGAATTGTTTGCAATATTTGTAGTTTAAATTGCAGCACATTTCTATTGACCCAGTGACATCCCCTATGCATTTCACAGCTGTACTGGAATGTTTAGGAAATAAATGTAATATTTTGTATCTGTAATTTTGACTGATGGGAAACGTCACTTTATTTTCCATTTTAGGATAAATGAAGACTTGTGATTTCTGCTGTGTTTTTCTGCAAAAAGAAACTTGACTAAACCCACCTTCAGATACTTTCATCAGTTTGTAAACTTGAAAAGCTGTAAGAATGGAATGACGTTTTTTTTCAACACAAACTTGCATTCAGCATCTGGCAAAGCTGTTTGTAGAACACAGAGATATGTGACATTTTAAAGCTGCACTTTATTTGTCATGTCGGCCCGAATTGTCAGTAGGGTCGAGATCCTCCTAGTGGCAGGGATGAGTCTGTGGCAGCTGCATGGCAGCCGTCACAGAGGTGTCAATCACTAGTCAGAACATTGAGGAGTGTGTGGCATTCTGTGCGTGAGCTAGGCACTGGCAGGCGATCGGTGGCACTCGTCAACACTCGTCGGCAAGCTTACCACAGTGACTACCTAATTTACACTAAGCCAACTAACCCGGCTAGTTGAATGTCAACGTGGGAGAGTTTAGCCAGGGTTGGGGGGTTCAGCTGCCATTAATAGTTTTTTAATGCGAAAACTAAACAGAAAAGCTTCCCTTTTTTATAAAAACAGTATAACGTTTACATGGATTTGGGTTATATTCCTTGGTTAATAGAATTGGGGACATAATGTAATTAAATGTACATGAAATTGCCTTTTCTGTGTACATCCCGTCATTTTAGGTTTTCTTGGTCAGAACACCTATTTAGCCTACATGCTAACGGAAAAATTGTCACACACAACAAGTGTCTATTCTCTCCCATAAACACGTCAATTGTAGTAGATGACTGGCTCAGACTCAGCGCTTAAATGCTGGAAGCGGGATTGATTCTTAACAATTACAATTTTAATATCTACCTCCTCCCAGTGGCATCGACGAGTCTGTGGCAACCGTGGCGATCATCGGAGAGGCGTTGATCAATAGTCAGCACACTGACTAGTCTGTGGCAGATGCATGACAGTCATGAGTGGCAGATTGTACCGGAGCACTGGCAGGCGATATGTAGCTGTAGTCGAAACCCGAGCTGAGCGGCACCACAGAGACTACCTGTCGTCAGTTTATGAATATAAATAAATAAATATAAGCTGCATGGTAGCCATCAGAGAAGTGTCGATCAGTAGCCAGTGCACTGAGTAGTCTGTGCAGCTGCGTGATGGTCGTTAGTGGCAGTCTGTTCAGGAGCTAGGCACTGGCAGGCGATATGTGGCACTCATTGACACCCGAGCTGAGAGGCACCACAGTGACTACCTGTCGTCAGTTTATAAATATATACAGTGGGGAGAACAAGTATTTGATACACTGCCGATTTTGCAGGTTTTCCTACTTACAAAGCATGTAGAGGTCTGTAATTTTCATAGGTACACTTTAACTGTGAGAGACGGAATCCAAAACAAAAATCATGAAAATCACATTGTATGATTTTTAAATAATGAATTTGCATTTTATTGTGTGACATAAATATTTGATACATCAGAAAAGCAAAAATCTATATTTGGTACAGAAACCTTTGTTTGCAATTACAGAGATCATACTTTTTCTGTAGCTCTTGACCAGGTTTGCACACTCTTCAGCAGGGATTTTGGCCCACTCCTCAATACAGACCTTCTCCTGATCCTTCAGGTTTTGGGTCTGTCACTGGCCAACACAGACTTTCAGGTCCCTCCAAAGATTTTCTATTGGGTTCAGGTCTGGCCAGTTGACATACAAATGAGGCAGATATATAAATTTTATAGCCTATATACATATTTATATATATTTATAAACAAACGACAGGTAGTCACTGTGGTGCCACTCAGCGTATCAGACTGCCACACCCTCGTCAATGCTCTGACTACTGACCAACACTTCTCTGACGGCTGCCACACAGCTGCCACAGACTCGTCGATGCCACTCGGAGGATCTCACAGTCACTCCTAATTGTTCATACATTTTTAAAATTATTTATATATATATGTTTTTACTGCACACAGGTAAAATACATGGACATTATAACCAATTTTCTAAAATATTCATTATTATTTTGTCCATAATATGCATTTGTTGCTAGTTAGATATTGTGAAATGTCGTTTTTGCTCTCATACTATTTTCATCTTATCTATTATTTAAGTATTATTTAAGCCCTTTACATCTGTTTGCCTGCATACTTCTGCACCATCATTTAATGAAATGTAAGCCTACATGTAAGCCTATGTTTAACCCCTGCAGAACAATGGTTTGTCCAAATAATCAATGACCCAAACCCTAAACCGGGAATTGTACTGTTAGTCACATATTTTACCAGAGTCTTGGCAGAGTTTAAATGTTTACACAGAATCAGTCAGTGAAAAATTGCAAACCAAAATGAAGTGGCATCATGGTTGAAACCTCGTCCATCGGTCAAAAGAAAGACACAGTTTCTATTTCCAACTTGCATTATGACTTCTCTATCTATCATTGTAAAGCAATGTGTTTGTCAGTTATTTTCCCTCCAGTAGGTCCGTCTTGCATGGCATTGCTAATGTCTAATATTTGTCCTCTAGCTGTTGTATGCAGTCATGACAAATAGAAGCTGAAGAGCTTTCCCTCTGTTTTGTCACCATTCTCCATGATTCACAGTTACCACATCATATCCATTCACTGCACCTGAAATGAAGAAATAGCTTAGTTTATAATTATCCAATGACGAGAAACTAAATTGATGAATTTACGATTGCTTCATGTATGCAGTTCAGCCCTTAATCTCATGAATTACGTTTACAGGGAACATTTTTGTAAAACCAAATTTTGTGAAATATAAATATGAAGGAGTGTGACTGCATGGTTGTGAGTTTTGTCACTGTAAAATAGTGTTAATGTTGGTGGATGTGCATTTAAAGCTGTAGTGTGGAACATTTACATATAAATAAGCATCTGTTACATTCAAGCCCTTGCCAAACTAGTTCACACAATGCTGATTAAGCCTATCACCACCAGGCCAATCACTCTGTATTTCGCAGTATATAGAGTTTTTACATTTATTGCATGTGTGTCGACAATACCGTGCTGGAGCACCAGTAGCGATGCATTTTACGTCCGACAGATATGATTGGTTTACCAAAGCGGAAGAGGGGAGCAACCATTGCATTGGATAACATTACAGCAACTAGGAGTAGGCTATGGCGGAGCCTACTGCTGAAAAAATGAAGAATTTTCTAAGAAATATTTCTGATGCTGCAGATAAAAAAGTAACTTGGCATTCAGACGAAGGATTACAGTATAAAAAAAGTGATCAACGCGCAGGCATACGTCATGAACTCACGTTGACAATGTAATTACTCTCACTGCCAGAAGGAGGAGACAAAAGATCGGTTTAAGTAACCGACCTTCACTCCAGTGATCGAAAACGTGATTGCAGCTATTGACGGCTTCTCTTTTGTGCAACACATAGTTGGATGAACCGTGTGCGCATCACTTGCCATCCCACAGATCTGGCCAAGGAGTTGCAGAGCTGCCGACAACAGGCAGGATTAGGGGGGAATTGGGAGGGATTTTTTTTTAATGAAAACAAAAAACAGTGACCCCAAACTTTTGAAAACTAGTGGATGTCTGCTTGCTTCAAATCTGCAAAGTAGTTAAAATGCTGTCATTTTCAATTTAAAGGACAATTCCAGAGTAAATAAAATATTTTAAATATATGGCGTTGGACTGGGGGTAAAACCAATACTGATTACCAGGGCCCAAAGGGAAGAGAGGGCCCTTGAAAAGTCTGGAATATATTGGGGTTGAGGAACATGGGGCCCATCAGGCCTGCCTATGCATAGGGCCCAAGATCTTGTGCAACACCGCTGAATATATTATTATCCATAGCACATGATTCGGCACGAGCAATGGTTTAGTTTTTATAGAGCAATCACCATATACAATTATGGCCTAGAGTGAGTTGAATGGGAAAGTGTTTGAAAAGAAATACACACACGTTTGAGGCTGAATTGAGGTGTTGGGAGGGGAGAATGTGCACCTGCTTAGGGGTGGCGCCAGGCATTTTCCCCCAATGAGACATGAACTAATCACCATATACTCTTAAAACTATGGATAAGGGACAGCACATTTAATGTGTTAATATTGCTCTAACACATTTTGTGTCTTTTTTATTTGATTTAATTGACAATATCAGTTAAACAAGTACAATCAAGCCCAAAAGCTCACTCATACATATAAAAAAAATAACTGTTGAGGATAAAATACACAAAAAAGCCAAAGGCTTATTTCCATTGTGGTCCTCTGTATTCAAAAAAATAATGGACGAACAGTTCATAACGGGAGTGAAATCAAAACAAACATCAACACATTACATAATAATTCCAGAAACATAGTTAAAAAAGCCATTTCTTAACTTCTCTTCTAAAAGGAACTAATTCTTGAATTTGCTTTAAGCAATCAGGCAATTCATTCAGCTCTAGAATACAAAAAATAATTACTCCCAATTAAACTCTTGAACCAACATAAGTATATATTATTTATCCTTGCCCTTGTAGAAAAACCATGAACATCTCTTACAAAACAAAGTAGTCATACAAGTACGTAGGAACCTTTTTCTGTAGCATTTTGTACACCATCATCAATTTAAGAAAATGTACCCTCTTGTCCACTTTTAAAAACCCTATTTCCCTAAAATGATTATTATTCAATTTCATTCGTGGATGAAACCTCAGAATAATTCTACACATCTTATTCTGAGCAGTCTGTAATTTATTTTTAACTTATTGAGCCACTGACTTTTTACAATGTTCAGCATTGTAAAAAGTCATCCGTTTTGAGAAGTATTTAATTAGAACCTTTGACCAGGTAAAGGACATCATAAATAAACATTGACCATAAGGAATACACTTGACTATTTGTTTTCAATTAATTGATGACTGTTTAGTTGGGAACTCCCTTTACCTGGGGGGTATTGCACAAAAGTAGAATAAAGAAATCCAGGATAACTGAAAAAGCGCAGCTTGACTTTGTGTGATCTTCTCATCGCAGCTTAATCGGTTGCACGTTTGCCGAGCCAGGATGAAAAGGTAAAGCTATGTCAAGCCAGATGTAGATATTCGGGATAAGTGCACGTTCACGGCTTTCTTAAAAATACCACTGATGCAGAGATGGAGAAGACACATGCAGCATATTTTTCACCAGCTGAGCATCATCTTCTTATGGAAATTTAAGGATTTAAAAATACCTACCTACACTGAAAAAATATGACAAATGGTAATGGTAAATGGACTGCACTTATATAGCGCTTTTTCTGACCAACAATGGCCATCAAAGCGCTTCACATTGCCTCACACTCACCCATTCATTCACACATTCATACACCGACGGCGGTGTCAGCCACGCAAGGCGCCAGCCAGCTCGTCGGGAGCAGCTGGGGTTAGGTGTCTTGCTCATGGACACCTCGACACTTGGTCA
>JACXGM010015336.1:0-15859 GCA_016801145.1 Umbra pygmaea | reverse complement strand
ATTTGGCTGTGTTTAAATGTAAGTATCCAAAAGTTAGGTAATAATAAACGTGTCATTACATTAGTTTTTGGTTATTGTACTAATATAAAATACATTTTCAGTTAAATGCGAACTGGTTGTGCCAAATGTTTACTGTTCAAGCTTCGCGGGCTTCATCGCTTCTGGAAGTGGTCTAATTTTAGATGCAACGTTATGACGCGTTAGTATATCCCCTATGCTAGCATACTTGCTTACTATATACTTAATAGTACGTACTTTTACACCACATACGTAGTACGTACTTTTAGTATGTAGTATGTAGTATGCATATTGGGATTCAGCCTATATCTCTGAGTTGCTGCACCCTTATACACCCACTCGCTCTCTCAGCTCAGCTGATCAACTTCACCTGAGTGACCCTATAACTAAGCGTAAGCTCAAAGGGGACCGTGCCTTTGCTGTGGCAGCACCTAAACTGTGGAACGTTCTGCCACTGCCCATTAGACAGTCCTCTTCACTTTCAGTTTTTAAATCTTTACTTAAAACCCACCTCTTCTCCTTGGTCTTTGAAACCACACGCTGACATTTTAATATTGTTGTTTTATTATATCGCTGTCTGCTCATGTTTTATGTCCTTTACCTTGTTTAACTTGTATTTTATGTCTGTGATTTAGGAAGATTTAAAAAAAAAAATAAGAAAATTATGTTTCTTATTTAGTCGCCTGTACAGCACTTTGGTCAACTGTGGTTGCTCTATAAAATTGATTGATTGAAAATGTACATTTTATGTACCAAAAACATTTGGGCTTCACAATTTGGGGATTTTCTTTGTGAAAGAACATTTGTTTTTCATTGCTTCACAAAGTTGTATCAAATGCATTAATCTGCACAGACCCATGTAGCCTAATTGACGCAGCACTAGTGCTAGCTCGACCCTGTTCTCCCTAAATGAGAAAGCTGATTGATGAGGGAGACAGTCAAGTAAGTACTTCAAACGATTTAGGAACATAGACAGATTGGAGAATTTCATCATTGTTCCCCTTTAAATGATAGGCTATAACCAAATTAAGATTGACTTTCTCTACAGAGATTATACAGTTCCAGTGTATTGTGTTTTACCCCTGATTTTGTTAAGAAATTAACATACCAGCTAAAACACTAAAAGTGAATGCTCATAATAAAGCGTTGAAACCGTAACGTTTGCATGCATTTGGTACACTCGGGCACCAAATGAATAAACACAATGTCGGCATGGCACCCGTAAACAATTCTGTAACACACGGTGCAAAACACTACACACATCGTGCATGTGTCACACACTTTGGCCAATGATGAAACACTCATGCACGTCAGCACGTCCATTCAATAGTTAAAACACATATGACATTAGCAACACTCCCGCACACATCGTAAAACACTTAACCTGGAACTGAACACCAATAAGTCACTATATATAATTCAGGTATGAGCACCTGTCGTGAGACAATCGTGAATATGGAGGCTGAAGGACCAAGGGGAAGGAGAAGATGAGGAAGAGACGGGAAGAGGCAGAGGAGAACGAGGAAGAGACGGGGAGGGAAGAGGGAGAGGAGACAGAGGAAGAGAGTCTGGTAAAAACCAGACAACGGGACTGAAACATCATCGGCCAAAGGGCCATCAAGAATGTCGCCGGGCAGTGCGGGTGCAACATCACCATGTGTGCAGCCATTAGTGGTCAGGGGGTCCTCCATTTCAACATTTCATGGTGCTGTACCTGCCCCCTTATTTCCCGGTCCTCAAACGGATAGGGGAATTATTTTCTGCATGGTGGTGGAAGGTCTATGACTGCCTACACATGCACCAGTGCCGCTCCTGTGAGCAATGGAGGAGGCAAGCGGAGACATCGAGGTGGGCTCGATCCACGGGTGGATACGCCACGCCCAGCGAAATTTTCCTGTTGCCTGGCAAGGGAGAACATCGCCTGTGATGTGGACGAGGTGACGTGGCCCGACTCCAATCGACGGAGTGATCCCTGACTTGTAATGGGAGTTGTTTTACTACCTTGTATCACTGAGGCTTGGTTTCGGGAATAAAAATGGTTTAAAAACTACAAATGACAGAAGTGTCTTGAGTAAAGTTGACCAGTGTGTTGTGTCTGCTTTGACTGTTTATTGTGCATGGGCATGTGTGTTAACTATTGATCTGAAAAGGGCCTTTTGAAGTCAGAGTGTTACGTTTTGATTGCAGAATGGCAGTTTTGACATGGCAGTTCAATGTTAATCTTCAAGTATTGTGTAAAGCATTCTTGTGTGTTGAGTTTTGACACAATGAGCCAAATTGTGCATTTTGTGTGTTAGCAATTGGAAAAAACTGTAATAGATAACAAACATTTTAAACAAATAATACGATAAGATTGGTTCTCCATTCGGACAATGTCAGAAAAATTGCAACACCAAATTTCACAAAGGCAAACAACATTTTGCTTGCAGGCAAGGTTTCAGTGGCATTAAAGTTGGTTTGTTTTGCCACCTCAGTTGCAAAGCTAAACTGTCTGCAAACAAACAAGTTTCCATAGGGTTTGTAAGTTCCTCCCTATTTCATACTATTTAAAACATGTTGTGTAACGGTTAAGCCATGACAGGTTGAATTGATGTGTTTAATGCTTCTGTTTACCCAGATATTACAATCACATCATCGTTAACCAATAGATAATTTGCATTTTCTGTCAACCATACACTCCTGGTCTTATTCATCAGTACTTGTATTTTATTCATCAGTACATGTATTTAATTTCCTGTGTTTGTCTTGTCATTTGTAGGATATTGTTTCCTTGTATGCTGTTTGTGTTTGCTGCATCCCACATTTTTCAGCGTGTTAAGCACAACATTCTATTTGCCTGTTAGTCTATGTTGAGGATTCCGTAGTTGGTATAGTAGTATGACAGATATCAGTACCCAAAGATAGTGCCTTTACTGTGCACCTTTGTTTTCGGTGTGTTCGGTGATGTTTAGGTTTAATATTTTGTAATTGTGTTTTTCATGAATAAACCTCTGTTGGATTTACGCAACTGCCTCCTACACACTCACTATGAACAACATTACAGAAGCCAAAACATTTTGAGGACAAATTATTTTGAAGCCAAAACAGTAAACTTTTCGGGAGGAACAGTAATGAGGTGATCAATAATGGTTGACTTTGATATTAGCTAAGTGTGTGTGGTGGTTATCAAGTGGCCATCTTGCAATAGGTCCCTAGAGCAGGGGTATTCAAATTTTACCCCATGAGGGTCAGAGCCTCCTGGTGTTCTGTTCTACTTTATCATTAATTACACCCACCTGGTGTACCAGGTCTAAATAAGTCCCAGATTAGAGTGTTGTAATGAATAAACGGAGTGGAAATGGCTCTGAGGGCCAGATTTGAATAGGGCTACCCTAGAGGCTCTAACACAGACAGACAGAACCGGAGTGTGATTATACTTATTTGTACTTATGTGACATTTAAATAGCAGCTAATTACAACAACGGTAATTGCTGTGGGAGATATCAGATAACCAGGAGCACTTTTTATCAACTCTTGTTGAATTAATCACAACTTAACAAGGAGCTTCTTATACTCAATCATAATGAGGGTGCACCGTCATCATTGTACGTCTCTCCTGCCTGTCTCTAACCCTCCCACTCCCTCACTTCACACACTGTAATAAAAAAGCGCATAATATCCACAATTTTCTGTTGTAGGAGATTAATAGAGGTAGACGCCACATCTGGACATATAAGCATGCAGCGTTCGTGGCACTGTGTATGTATATAGCATATTCATGAGTCTGTCTACCAAGGCACTTTGCGTGAAGGACAACTTCCTGCTGCTTTTGTTATCCCATCTTAAGGTTCCACAGCGTGAACCCGGACCTCTACGGTAAAGACCAGACAATGAATTAATGAGTATTAGTCAGTCTGGACCCATTTGGTCCCAATTCAAGGCCATATTTCACTTCGTCCCGACACCCATGGCCCTGCCTCCCTCATTCCCAGTCTCCTCACATCGCCTGTCTCTCGTTCTCTCACTCTGAGCAACTAATGGCTTCCGGCGAACACGCCAATAACATAAGAGCCAATAAGGCGGTGCATACGCTTTAACATGGTACTGTTTCGGTTTACAGGGATGTGACCTAGGATGAGTTTGTGTTCAGCCAATAGGCTCACTGGGAGAATGAGTTCAGGGATGAATATATAAAGATTGTTTTCATCAGTTTGAATGTGTCTAAGGAAATAGGTAGCCTAGCAGTTAAGAGCATTGGGCCAATAGACAAAAGGTTTCTGGATGAAACCCGTGGGCTGACCCTCATTGACTCAGGGTCAATAATGGCTGTGATTCCACACTGAGGGTGTCTACGAGAGATTGGGATACTCAGAAAAAAAGAAACATTTCCAATTCACACATAAGCGCCAAACACAACATGAGTACACCGCATTCCAAAATATTATGCAAATTATATTTTACACTGATATTCCTAAATAGTCGATGCAAATGACAGTCAGTATAATTTTCAAGTCACCAACCGTTAGGCTATAAGTAGAATTTCAATGAACAAAATGATAACAGCATTTTTTTCAAAAATAAAAAACTCAAAATGCACTGCTCCAAATTATTATGCACAACAGAGTTTCAAAATATTTTATAGGTTGTAAAGAACTGAAAATGGTCATTTGTTGAATTTAGAAGCATTACGAGGTCATATTTACTGAAACCAAAAGCTATTTCAATTAAACACATCTTAACAGGGCAAGTTACATGTTAACATAGGACCCCTCCTTTGATATAACCTTCACAATTCTTGCATCCATTCAACTTGTGAGTTTATGGAGAGTTTCTGCTTGAATGTCTTTGCAGGATGTCAGAATAGCCTCCCAGAGCTGCTGATGCGAACTGCCTCCCAACCTCATAGATCATGTGCTTGAGGATGTTCCAAAGGTTCTCAATAGGGTTAAGGTCAGAGGAGGATGGGGGCCACACCATTAGTATCTCTCATTGTATGCCCATAGCAGCCAATGACACAGAGATATTCTTTGCAGCATGAGATGATGCATTGTCATGCATGAAGATGATTTTGCTACGGAAGGCATGGTTGTTCTGTTTGTACCATGGAAAAAAGTGGTAAGTCAGAAACTCAATATACTTTGCCAAGCTCCTTTTCACACCTTCAGGGACCCTAAAGGGGCCTACCACCTCTCTTTCCACAATTACGGACCAAAACATGACTCCGCCACCTCCTTGCTGACGTCGCAGCCTTATTGGGACATGGTGGCCATCCACCAACCATCCACTACTCCATCCATCTGGATCATCCAGGGTTGCACGGCACTCATCTGTAAACAAGACTGGAAATTTTCTGGAAATTGTCTTTCTGGGCCTACTGCAACCATTTCTGCTTGTGAGCATTGGTTAGGGGTGGCTGAATAGTAGGTTTATGCACCAGCAGCTTCAAATACCTGTTTGCTTCTTTGTAATGGCATTTTAGCAGCTGCTCTATTAATCCAACAAATTTCTCTGGCAGTAACCTTCCTCATTATGCCTTTATCTAGTGATATATCGAATGTTTTAATACCTTGTCCAAGGCATTGCACTATTTGACGCTTTTCCGCAGCAGAGAGATCCTTTTTGATCATTGATTTCAGTGATCCAAAAAGCCCGGAGACACAACACCATCCATGAGTTTGACTGAAAACTAAATATTTAATGTTTATGACACTTAAATCCAATTTTCATAATTATTTGGATTGCGTTGTACATGTGCAATAGAAAAAAAAGATTACTCTAATTTCCACTGTTTGAATTTGTCCAAACATAATGCAACCAACACATGGATCATGCTGTATGAATGTAGAACATTTAAGAAGATACCACAGTGTGGAACAGTTAAGAAATGACCACAGTGTCACATTGTTTGATGTCTGAAAGCTATGCTATATGACCAAAAGTATGTGGACACCCTACCAATGGTGGAGGAGGGACTGGGGATGTTTTTCAGAGTTTAGGCTAGGCCCTTTAGTTCCAGTGAAGGGTCATCTTAATGCTACAGGATACAAGACATTTTAGACAAGTGGGTGTTCCAACATTGTATCAACAGTTTGGCAAAGGCCCTTTCCTGTTCCAGCATGACAAGAAATGGTTCAATGTGTTTGCCTTGGAGGAATTCAAGTGCACAGAGCCCTGACCTCAACCCCTTTGAACACCTTTGGGATAAATTGTAACAGCAAATGAGAGCCAGGCCTTCTCATCCAACATCAGTGCCTGACCTTACAAATGCTATTTTTGCTTAATGGGCAAAAATTCCCAAGGACACACTACCAAGTCTTGTGGAAAGCCTTCCAAGCAGAGTGGCAGTTGATATAGCCACAAATGGTGGGGAAACTCTATATTAATGCCAATGGTTTTGGAAAGGGATGTCCAACAAGCTCACATGGGTGGTGAGGGTCAGGTGTCCACATACTTCTGGCTATATGATGTATCAGCACACATGGCTGTCGTAACCTTTTTTAAGGGAAACTTCAGTCCAGAAAAGCCACTTACTTGTGTCAGAGTGGATAGGTGGAGTGGAGGGTATGAAGGTGGGGAAGAAAAAGGAACGGAGGGAGCGGTGGTCAGAAGAATGGAGGGGGGATCGCTGAGTCGGGAGGTTCTCACAGCTCCCCACGCTGCTGTTGATTTTCAGGTGCTGAGGCTTGGATTTCTTCTGCTTCACTCTGAAACGCAGAAAGGTGGGAGGTTATAATACATTTTAATCTGTGATGAACTACATTTATTGAGCTTGTGCTGCAATAACACTACCATGATACAGTAGATTTATAGCTTTAGCAGGATTATACCTTGTTAAAATAGTTTATAAAATCTAGTAAAGCATTATACTTAGATTAAACTTGTATACAGTATGTATAGAAGAATAATTATGTAATTGACTATCTTACAGAGTACAACATATTATACGACCAATAAAGTGTAGTTATGAAAAGTGTAGATGAAAATGTGTAGGTAAATGCACAGAACATGGCAAGGGTTATTTAGAGTACACAAATACAGAATCACAAAAATGCAGACATTAATCATAACTTTCCCTAAAGGCTCAGACTCAACCCCACAAAAATCTGAGAAAATACAGTTAGGTAATACCTAAACAACCTGCCAATTGACCCTGAGGCACAATAGAAAACAGGAACAACAGCAATAAACATGGCTGCCACCCAACAAGGGTGACTCATCAATAGCGACAGAAATCCATAGGGAAAATTAGAGCGCACGCAGACACATAAAAATACTGACAAAATGAGGGAGAGTAAGCACCCACAGAGAGAGAGAGAGAGAGAGAGAGAGAGAGAGAGAGAGAGAGAGAGAGAGAGAGAGAGAGAGAGAGAGAGAGAGAGAGAGAGAGAGAGAGAGAGAGAGAGATCTCGTCAAGACAAAGGCTATGAAAGTAGAAAAGGGTGGGCTCTGCTAGCCAACCCGTCTATAATGGGTTAGCACCTCCACAGAGTGACCCAGCGTAGTGCCCCTCCCACAGCTGGTGTAAAGCCTGATTGAGAGGAGGACATTTGTGTAACCAAGCAGAAATCAGAAAGGAACACTCATTACACACTCGTTCCCCTTCACACACTAATGATGAGTGTGCATTGGCACCTGAGGGACTGGGGGGAGGGGTTAGAAAGAAAGAGAATATGAAAGGGATGCAGGGAGAGGCAAAGATGTAGCGCTGAGACAAAAATATTTCAAATGTTCAACAGCATCCATGCCAACCAATTATCACAGGTGGTAAATCTGAAATTGTTCATCACGATAAGTAGCCTAGAGAAAACTGAATGTTTTAAATAAAGAAATGTCAATGACAATTGTTGGCTAGAAACATCAAACTAGTAATATCAATTTTAAAGAGTAAATACCAGAAAGAAAGAATGACGAGTTGTAACTCAACCACGAAGGACAGAGAGAACGAGAAACGAATGTGACAAGACCCAATACTTCTACATTTGTTGGATGCATCGTAGGATACAAGAGAACTTATTAAAATGCATTTAGAGATGTGTTTTAAGATGTGACACATAGGGAAATGTATGTGGAACACAAGTGTGGGTGGTGGGAGACAGTCTTTTGCGATTGATGTCTGTTTCGGTCGCTGTTGAAGCCTGCAGGACTTCTCTTTAGTCACTGAGTGAGTCACACCATCAGACTTTTTAAGTAGTCCTCTGACACACTGTCACTTTCTTTCTCCTGCAATAAGAAACCTGCCTGCAGGTCGTCGCTCGCACACTAAAGGGTTTGTTGGCAAAAACGCTTAAACCACATTATGCCATTCAAATCCATTAATCTCTCCCTGTATCTGCAGAATAGATTAACCTCAAGTGATGGCTAGATGATTAGCAGATGGTAAGAGAGAGAGAGACCCCCGATATTGCTTACTATAGTACAAAGAGAGGAGCAAGAGGATGTAGAGGAGAGTGAAAGAGAGTGAATGGGGGAGGACAGGTGACAAGTAAGATGTCACAGTGTGTGAATAATTGTACCCTGTTGCTGAATTCAAGAGCATGGCAGCCTGTTCAGTCTCCTGTCACTCCTGGCTACCACAGGAAATGCATGGAACAGACATGGAGGTCTTTGAGAAGAGTCGCCAATGTCCATGAAATTGATTCCCTCCATAATAGTGAATGGCCACTGGCGTAATGCCCTATTCACCTTTCACTTTAGATGAGTGTCATTGAGACTTTTCGCAAGATTTGCGTCAGCAATAATTGTTTAAAAGCGTTCAACTTCATCAAATTAAATTGGTGCACGTCACCTCCTGCAAGCCTTCAGCAACAGATACATCCCATTTATCAATGCTGGGTGAATACATTGGATTGCCCAATGTGTATTGAATTCACATTACGGCGATGAGGACTAGGTTCAAATGTAACAATTCCTGTCCCATGTGTAAATTAACACCAGCAGACATTCAGTGGAAAAGCTAATGACGTTGGTGTGACAAGTTCATTAGCTACAGTAGATGGATTTTCATGGCAGAATTTACCTTTTTTAGGAAATCGGGGGCTATTCGGGCTACCCCTTTAGTGTGGGTAGCAAGCGTTTGTCTTGCTGCCATGCATAACACCCCTTGTTATGACCAAATAACTCATCTTTGTTTCATCAGTCCACAGCACCTTCTTCCAAAATGAAGCTGGCTTGTCCAAATGTGCGTTTGTATACCTCAAGCGACTCTGTGGCGTGTGTGCAGAAAAGGCTTTTTCCGCATCACTCTCCCGTACAGCTTCTCCTTGTGCAAAGTGTGCTGAACTGTTGAACTATACACAGTGACACCATCTGCAGCAAGATGATGTTGCAGGTCTTTGGAGTTGGTCTTTGGGCTGTTCTCACCATCCTTCACCTTTGCCTCTCCAATATTTTACTTATTTTACTTTTACTTAACAAGAACTGTGCCGGTGTAACATTTCCACATTCATCTAAACCCCGGAGATCAGATTCTCTGGAGTACTATGGCAGAGCTGGGCACATCACTGCAGATTCCCAGGAGGGCACCTTTACACACATTTTTAACTATGTTCACCTGCCAGTGATTTCACTCATTATGTGCCTATATTGGCTTGGACTTTAAACTGTAGTGATGTGCTTTATTATATCTGTATGCCTCACTGACGCATTATTGTTTTCTTGTTCAGCATACTCTATTGGTTTGTGCTCATGTATTATTAAAAAGAGGAACTGTGTTCCGACTCACCTCGCCTTTGCTTCCGCTACTTTTTCCCAGGGATTCATCACAGAATAAAGCAGCTTCCATGGAAGTAGCAGGTGGTAAATCAGGAGTACACCAAGCCATGGAAGAACATGAGCAACGCATGGATCAGCACTCCCAACAGCTGGTTCAACTTGGTTCTGCTATGCAAGAGGTCCTACAAACTCTCCGCACCCTCCAGTTGCCTAGCACACCAACCACATCACCACAGGTGGGTGCAGAGGCCACACCCACATCTCCTCCGCTGGCTGCTTCTAAAACTTCACCCATGGCAATGCCGGAGTGCTATGATGGCAAACCGTCACAGTGCAGTGGATTATTGCTTGAAGTGGCCCTATATAGCACAACAAGGGTCAATACCCATCGGAACGGGCAAAAATTGAACTGGTCATCTCCCTGCTAAAAGGGAAAGCACTGTAGTAGGCTATGGCAGTTTGGGCAGGAGGTGAGGCAGCATCTTCGTCTTATACCTCTTTTCTATCAAGATTTAAATCTGTGGTTGATCATCCCAAAGAGGGCAAGGACAGAGGTGAATGCCTTCTCAAGCTGTGACAGGGAGAAGGCTCTGCGTCTGAGTACGCCTTAGAATTTCGTACTGTTTCTGCCTTTTCAGCTTGGAATCAATGCGTGTTGCGCAGCATGTCTCGCCTTGGGCTCAGAGAGGATATAAGGATGGAGTTGGCCTGTCGAGATGATGACATGGACCTAAACTCTCTGATAGCCACTTCCATTAGATTGGATGCCATGTTCCAAGAGAGACGTCAGCTTCACTCTGGTTGTCGACGCGCACCATCCTCTGGCGCATACCTACCCTATCATTATGACCTAGAGGACAGGCCCATGGAGATAGGAGGAACACATATCCCCAGGACATTTGGTAACACTCGTCCTTGACGCTTAAGGCCTCATCCTAACCAAGTAAGTTACACACTCTCCTCCCAAGACACTGGATTGTTTCAGTTAAACATGTATGTCACTGTCGGTAGGTTTTCGTGTTCTGTTCTCACCTTAATAGACTCAGGGGCAGCCGGTACCTTAATGTCGGTGGTCCTGGCCTTGGAGAAATGAAGGCACTGGTTGGAGGGGTCTGTTCATCTGTTCCAAATCCTCACGACCACCGGGACCTGGAACATGTCCACGCTGCCAAACGGATGAATTCCAGACAAGCCACGTTGGGCCTTTTTCTTACAAGATTCCAATTCAATCTCACATACCATCCAGGTGCTAAGAACAGGAAGGCTGAAGCCTAATCACGCATGCAAGGCAAGGGCGAGGAGAGAACTCCTATCCTCTCTTATCCCTCATCATAGCCCCGGTGGCTTGGGATGTCAACACAGATATCAGAGAGGCTCAACGATTGGAACCGTTGCACTCCTGCTGGGCTCACTTATCTTCCTGCCTGTGTGCCTGATTGCTTGATCACCTGGGCTCACGCCACCTTCTCCGCTGGACACTCAGGTATTACACACACTACACATTCTCTCGCTCAGTAGTATTGGTGGCCCCACTTGGCAAGGGATGTGGCAGTCTATATAAATTCCTGTTCGGTGTGTGCCCAGTCCAAGGTCCCTAGGACTGCTCTAGCTGGGAGATTGCTACCCATGCCTGTGCCTCAGTGCTCCTTTTCCCATCTGTCCTGACTTTGTTTTTGACCTGCCACGATTGGATGGGTATATCACCAGGTTCTCCAAAGCGTGTGTTTTTGTGCCTATGCCAGCTGTTCTAACTGCTATGCAGGTCGCTGAGACATTGTTCCAGCATGTCTTTTGCGACCTTGGACTTCCTGAGGACATAGTTTCAGATCGTGGGATCCAGTTCAGCTTGGTGCCACGGCCAGCCTTACTTCTGGTTACCATCCTTAATCGAACGGCCAAGTGGAGCGCGTCAACCAGGAGCTGGGTCATTTTCTGAGGTGTCATTGTCATGACAGGCAGGGTGAGTGGGACTGATTCTTTCCGTGGGCGGAGTATGCCCAGAACTCTCTTGTGCATTCTTCTACAGGCCTCACACCATTCAAGTGCATCCTGGGTTACCAACCGCCTTTGGCTCCGTGGACTCCAGAGATGACGGATGCGCCAGCAGTGGATGCCTGGTTCCGGGAAGATGGGCTTGTCTGTGATGCCGCACATACATGCTTACAGAGAGCGATCTGTTGTCAGAAGCTCAGAGCGGACAGGAGGCACGGTGTCACTCCGTTTTTTTGCCCAGGGAACCATGTCTGGCTTTCTGCGCATGACCTGTCTCTCCGCTTGCCCTGCAGGAAGCTGAGTCCTCGATTTGTGGGGCCCTTTCGTCGGGTTAACGAGGTATCTTACACTCTTCAGCTGCCCCCCCATTTCAGGATTTCACCGATGTTTTTAATGTTTCCTTGCTTAGGCCGGTGGTTCCTGGTTTGACGGAGGATGCCGCTCCACGGGACATTCCTCCTCACCCCTTGGTAATTGACAGGAGCCCTGCCGACACGGTACATGCTCTGTTGGACTCCAGGGTCTGGCTGGGTCGACTTCAGTACTTGGTAGACTAGGAGAGCTACTGTCCAGAGGAACGTAGCTGGGTTCCGTCCAGGGAAATTCTGGACTTGACTCTCAATAAGGACTTTCACTGTCGCCGTCTGGATCGGCGTCCTAGGGGTTGGCCTTCTGTCTGCAACGTCTTGAGGCGGGAGCCACTTGTTCGATCGGGGGCCATGTAACATTTCCACATTCATCTAAACCCCGGAGATCGGCTGCGCACATCACTGCAGTAGTGATGTGCTTTATTATATCTGTATGCCTCGCTGATGCATTAGTGTTTTCTTGTTCTACATACTCTTTTGGTTTGTCATTTGCTTCCGCTACTTTTTCCCAGGGATTCGTCACAACCTGTGGTCTTCCATTTCCTCACTATGTTCCTCACAGTAGACACTGACAGCTTAAATCTCTGCGATACCTTTTTGTAGCCTTCCCCTAAACTGTAATGTTGAACAATGTTTGTTTTGAGGTAATTTGAGAGTTGTTTTAAGGCCCCATGTCACTCTTCAGAGGAGAGTCAAAGAGAAAAACAACTTGCAGTTGGCCAACTTAAATACCTTTTCTCATGATTGGATGCACCTGCCTATGAAGGTCAAGGCTTAATGAGCTCACCAAACCAATTGTTTGTTCCAATCAGTGCTATGTAGTTACAGGTATTCAAATGAACAAAATGACAAGGGTGCCCAAATTTATGCACCTGTCTAATTTTGTTTTAATGCATATTGCACATTTTCTGTTAATCCAATGAACATCACTTCACTACCAAAATAATACTGTGTTCTTCAGTTATTTGATAGATCAATATGAAATTGCTGATCCAGACACCCAATTATTTATAAATAAAATCATGAAAATTGTCAGGGGTGCCTAAACCTTTGCATACAACTGTATATTCATTTTACATAGTTTTGCAACTCGCCCTTGGTCACAGACAGGTAACGTTGATTGATGTTTGGGTCACAAGGTTGTTGATTGTTTGTGCTTCCACAGAAGCTGTATTGGAATTGCATGGCCCAGTGTCACAGCTGTGTTTACAAAGCTTGCCGACCTGACGCAACACATCAACACTTTGATCATTATCTTTAAAGGATCAACTTTTTCTTGGCAAGTGATGAAGCCTACTGGAGGGAATACATAAACACGCTCCAGTGTGAATGTAACAGAGACTAGCAAGCGAATGCAGTAAGACATCCAACTTATGTTTATATGGACAGAATGAATTCTCATTTGATCTGGCAAAAGACAGCAGGGTGAAAGGCAACACTTCAAACAAATATAATATTGTGGATGAATCAAACGAAAGGAAGAAAAAAGTGGAGGTCTTAAATATTCCACACGTTCCTGTCTCAACGTGTATTATCGCAACTCGACGGGAGAATTTCCCACTGAAGAATTGCAGCCTGTAGTGCTGTTCATTAACCGTTTCCTGTGTCCTCTTATTAAAAGTGTACTGCAGAGATTCCACCTGTATGCCTCTGCCCTCACTAATGTCAGTCCCCGGTACAACTACAATTTAAAACGTTTCAAACACTAGAGTTGCTCTAGTCTAACTGAAGTGCCAGGGGCGCAGAGTTTGCCCTTTTGCAACCATTCCGTTGGTTTCATTGCTGCAGGCAAAGTTCAATTAGGCCCAGAGTTGGAAGTAATTCCAAATAGTGTTTGAACCCAGGTCTGACTAACCTCACAAAAAACAAATATACACCAAGCTCATATGTTGAAAAGAGGTTTCCAGTTTTTATCTGCTAATGTCTCACTCTCCCTATGATACCATTATGCAGCTTTTATAAATGTTAGAGGTTGAATAAAAAAGATATGAGCCAAAGATTGTGATATGGTGACTGATGCTCAACCAACCAATTTTCTGCAGTGACAGAAGCCAATTCTTACTTCCCTGTATTGGCAAAGCTTGAAATTAAGTACAGAACTTTTATAGCCTTCTCAGAAAGTAACTATTGAAAACACACAGGTACTTGGTATTTTGTCATTGCTGGGTATCTGTGTTTGATTGTGCCTGCCAGCCTGTCTAACTAACATGGCACGGTTGTGTTGTCACCACCTCACCACTGTGTCTGCTCGCCAGGAAGTAACCTGATGTGGCCCCTCTGCAAATAACACCTACTGCAGGCAGCGTTTGCCCTCTCTCATCTCTTCTCTTTCTCTCTGTCCTTTTCTTCCCTCTCTCTCTCACTGTCAGTGTCTCCTGTGCTCCTCTCCCGGTGTCACCGGTGTGTGTCGGGGCTGTCAGAGGCGGCGGTGGGTGAAACAACGAGATACACACAGTCCTCAGTGCTGGTGCATGGAGAGAGAGGCAGAGAGAAAGGAAAGGAGAAATAGATGAATAGAGACTGCAGGAGGGCAGAGGGGAAAACAGGAAACAAGCGCATTTAAAGCTTAACATGTTGGAGAGGTGACAGCAGCCAGTGAAGGTGCTATGAGCCTAGAAAACGAGATGGAGAGTTGGATCCCTGGATAGACGTTGGGGAATTGCAACATGTCATGAGTCATGAGTCCCTATCCTAATTGTCTTTCCCAGTCCGAGTTATGGCCTCTGGTCTCGCTCTCACACTCTTATTCTCCCTCCATCTTTTTTTACCTTCTCCCTCCCTCTCTCTGGTGTGGGGAATATTTTTAAGGGGTTGATAAAAGTGAGGATCACACCGGACCTAGCTTATTTTTCAGGGAGAAACATCCCTGGGCTTGAGGAGAAATGGGGCCCTATCTTACACCCAGCGCAATTGACTTTTTACACAAACGCATGTATCATTCCTATCTTACACCCGATGCATATGGGACTTTTCCCTCCACAGACGCGCGTCGGTAAATTAGGGAATGAACTTGCGTTTGTTGGGCGGTTCAGCGAAAAGAAGAGGCGTGTTCCGGCGCAAACGTTCCCTGGTGCTATCTTGCAGTCACCAAAAACGTGTTATTCATATGCTATTTTAAGGGCGCATGCTTGACCATAATGTAGCATGTGCACAACGCGCATACACTTTGCTCCTCTCATCTACACAAATGCAGCAGTTCTTTATTATTGCAATACATAATTAGAAGGAAAAATATTACCACTTGAGGAAGTCATTCTGGTGTCCGAAAATGTGAAAAATAGGTATACTAATTATCTAGTGTACACATTTACTGAAATTATTAATAATAAATTATTTGCACTGATATACATCAACCTCAAGGGAACCTATTCAATCAAATAGAATACACACGTAATTTGCGATGGTAATAGTAAAATCACACATGTCTTTACTCAGAATTACTCAGGCTCAAGCCACGACTCATTTATGGCAACTTTTTCATGAGGAATCCCCCCTTGGATGGGTGGCTGAGAAGGGGACAACAGCTATCCGTTAAAGACATGGTTAATGATGATGACACAATTGATGATGCCAGCAAGTGCGTAAAAGGCTCTTTAATCAAAAACACACACAAACACGCAGTGTAGCCTAATTGAACGAACATTTGGCACACTGAAAATGCGCGTCAGGTGTTTGGATAGAACAGGTACACTACTCAAGTCGCAGCTTCTTTGTGGCTTGTTGTATTTTACGCAACATTTCCATGAATCATGGATGTGTTGATGACATTAATTAGGAAATATTAGAGGACT
>JACXGM010015335.1:0-21540 GCA_016801145.1 Umbra pygmaea | reverse complement strand
GGTGGTTTGGACAGATAATAACAGCTTGGTGCCTCACCCCTGGAGAAGCCCCCTGGTGGTGGTTTGGGGGATCTAACAAGGTTCCAATGGAAGGCAGAGTGAGGCTGGATCTGCTGGCTGTTCCTGTAAGCTTCTGGAACATACTAGTCTTCTTCCTTGAGGACGTTGGTGCAACACTGTGAGATAATGTGCCTAACAAGGTCAGTGATCAGAGAGCAGCTCAGACAGGTGAACTTTAAAAGGGTTATGAGTGATACAAGTGTCCATTGGCTGCAGAGAACTGAACAGAATGGCTGCCAAAGGAACTGTTGACTTGGAATGATCAGTGGATTGCACATGTTGGAGCGCAGGTTTTAAGTGGGTGAAGAAATAGTGAAAAGTCTTGAGTCAAGGTAAAGTAGGGATTTGCCTAGCAGGGACTTGTACAATTTGAGAAAATAAAGAACTCAATGTATCCCATACTTACTGTACATTAATCTAGAAAGAAAGTGTCTTAACAAAACTAACCACAATATTATTTGTCTTTTATCTATTAGATATTTTGTTCTGATGGGACGTTTTGCATCCATTTTGGGGATTTTTGTGTTCTTTAGGATAGTTTTGTGTTCTTCTGGGTACTTTTGGGTTCTTTAGTGTTGTTTTAACTAGTTTTGGGTTCTTTTGGGTATTTTTGTGTAGTTTTGGGTATTTTTGGGTTCTTTTGGGTATGTTTTTGTTGAATTCTGTTCTTTTGTGTAGTTTTGTGTTCTTTTGGGTTCTTTTGGGTAGTTTGGTGTAGTTTTGGGTTCTTTTGGGTAGTTTGGTGTAGTTTTTAGTTTTTTTGGGTAGTTTGGTGTGTTGTTTGGGGTAATTAGTAGGTCCAGGCTGGGATGCAATGTCTGCACTAGCTCAAGTTAGTTTGGTAAAGAAATGGAAAAACACATCACAAGACAAACATTAACTTTAAAATCTTAAAATCTAACAGAAAATATTCTGTATATACCTTTCACGACATCCCATCGATTAAGAGCGATGTTGTGTCGTGTTGAGAAGTAGATTCTTTATAATCATGTTTAAATACAGTTTGAACAGTTTAGAATGGTATTACTATTAGGGAGAGTTGTATAGCTATAGTTGAGGCCTGTTGGGGGACTCTAAGAGATATAAGACAGACAAGGAGAAGATTCATGGTCAGGCCAGATAAGACTTTCCTTTAGGATAGGGGTAGTTGTTCACTATTACAACATGTGACTGAGACAAGGAAGCAAGGCCCAGCAAGTGAGTGAGGAGGAGAGATATCCCTTACAGTTCTTATATTATAATATCAGCATAAGCAGTAGCTTATGGTTTAGGACTTATGGTTTATAACTCTGTTATATATTAGACTGCTTATAACTATATGATCTATTCTAGGTTAGACTGTAATTCCATCACATGTCTAATACATGTAGATGCCATTCAGACTAATAGAACAGGACATTTTACTGACAGGACACTAGACAGATAATGGTTACTGAGTTATTTGAATAACAACTAGCGAGGCCAGGTTGGTTAGACGCTAGACAGAAGTTAAGGTGACCGGCACATGTGCTCGCATGAGACAGTCACGGATCTGAGGAGATTCTTCTAGGAGGTGTGTGAACAACAATGCTAAGGCTATATAAACCAGTTCCCTATGATCATTTGGGGCGTTTTTCCCCACACATCTTGATGCCTTGTTATGAAATGACCCTGTAAACCATAACGAGAAGTACTTTATTAAACATTCTATTATCAACCGCAACCTGACTCCTGAAACCATCATTTCAACAAAGATCTTACCAAACCTTAACATACCATCTAACACATGGAACTGACTAACATAAAATATTAGAAGTACTACAGCATGTTGATTGTACAGAACAAATGTATTGAGTTTGGAAATGTTACAGGTTTGGAAATGTTACGGGTTTGGAAATGTTACAGGTTTGGAAATGTTACGTGTTTGGAAATGTTACGGGTTTGGGGCACCACCTTCTGGACAGTTATTAGGCTAACCAGCTACGACGTGATTCATAAGCATACAACATATAATTTTGAGTGAAAAACGAACAGAAAATCAAAAAAGATCAAAAGTACAAGACATGAAAAGATGAACATATTCAGAACTTGTGATCCATACACAGCACCTGCTGATGTTTTCATTGCTTTGAAGCTGGCAAAGTCTCTACCAGACTTGGAGTTTGGAGATATTTACATCTATCTTATAGAGAATTTGTCACCTTACACCGCACAGAAAAAAAAGCCTACATAAGTACGGTTAGCTATTTTTTTTTCACGAGTGGATGGGTTAACAACGCTGTCGTAGGTGAAAAACAGTAATATCTTTATAATCATAGCAAAAGTGTTACTAGTTAGCTAGCTTCCCGCTAAAGTTTGCTAATGTTTACTAATCTGTTCCATCATGTGATGTAGTCTTCATTTGCATACTTATGCTAAAATGTCCCGGTTTACACCAACCACTATGAAATTGTCCTGGTTGTCAGCGATTACATAGCTGACGTGGTATTATTATAGCCCGATCAGTAACTAAACCCATGTAGAAAGACTAATAAAGCATCAAGCGTATGACTTTAACAATGTGTGTGTGTGTCAGTCACTGTACTAGCAAATTAGATTACATTTGTGTGTGTGTGTGTGTGTGTGTGTGTGTTGTTGGTTAGAATAACCCATAGACAGTAAAATGAATGGACGAACAGACACCATTCATTCCTATGGAGAGCAAGTGAAGTTAATTAGAAGCACACACAGCGTAATGCACAGCCTCAAGCTGAACATGATGACATAGATGTGACGTGAGCAACGTGTCTGAATGTTGTAATTCTTATCGTAGCCGTGCCAAGAGAAATCTGAATAATTCCGAATCTTGCCTCTTGCAGAGACAGAGAGCATGAGTAGGAAGTATTTCCAATCCATCAAAACATTGCTGAAATATTTTGTTTCTGATACTTTTCATGGACTCTATATGGGGTTCTCTCTTGACTGTATGCCTCCACGTCCCCGGATTGCCTGTGAGCTTTTCCTGGACTGTACGGTAATTTCTCTACTGTGCAACAGAATTATACATATGGTTATGATACAACAGTTAGAATATTTTCACAAAAAAGGCTGCTACGGGGCCATAACGTGAGATACAAGATAATGGAGCTTTTTATACATTGTCCTGTTTCTTTAGAAATAAACAATGGACAAATAGTCTTTTAACGATTCAGATGTAAATTTATTCAGTGTCAAAGTGACCCTAAAATTATTGGGAGTCTATGGAATGCTAACATGAGGTGATAGCTAGGTAGCATCAGAATTCACCCAAGGCTGCTTTAACTTCCGGGTCCAAGCCTACCTCCTTGGAATAACCACACTGGTAACACTTTACGGTAAGGGTACATGAATTCATGCATTCTATTATTATTACTATCTGGCATGTCATTTTCACCTTAAAACACCAACCTTTACATGGTAAAACTGCCGACATCCTGGCAAGATCCTTGATTAGCTTACTAGGTTTCGTTGCTTTGAGAATGATGTTCTTAACAGCCTGCCGGTAGATGTGACGTCACGTGCAAAGTGTAAATTGTGATGTAATCATTTCCATGGTAATATAGAATGCTAATTGAAACAATGTTACTGACCTAGCTCATGCAAAGGAATGTGTTTTTTGTGCCAGAATTGATTAAACCAACCACAGCAAAACCTTATCAGAACACATTGTGGAAATAAACTGATTGGTTTTCCACGAGTCGTACAAATGATCACGTCCACTGTAATGTCCCTCTAAGATTTAAGATGAGAAGTGAAAACAATATTCCTACATGTCAGACATGAAACAGGAATGATGTCACAATAAACATCATGTCAAAGTAGATTTTAACACCACAGCTACTCGCTAAGGTTCAAGGATGGATATCTCAGAACTCTTAGTCCACCACTAATGTAAACCGCACTATTGTAGTATAATATGGAATACTGTTTGTATTTAACAAATGTCTTTACGTCCTCTTGTTTTACCGCCATCACCTCCTCTATCCCCCTTTGGAATACTAAGCTTCCTCTCCTCTGTTTAACCCCGCCCCTACCTCCTCTCTTCTCATCCCCCGCCCCCTCCTGCGTGGGAAAGCTTGTTCAGTGTGACTGATTGTGGTCCCCTGTCCTGGAAGCTGAGGTACTGACGGCTGCTCCACCACACTGAGGCCAGAACACTGTGCGTGCACGTGGCTGTGTGCACACACGCATGTGCCTGTTTACGTGCAGAAATGCATTCCTGCTTGCATGTGCACGTGTTTGTGATTGTGCTTATACACTTTCATGCCAGGGTTGTTGTTTTGAGCAAGTGTGTGAGTTTCTCTGAGTGTGTATGCGTCTGTGAGTGTGTGTTTCGTACCATCCATCCGACCGCCAGCCAGCCTCGCACGAGAGCCACGCCGCCACCATGGTCAGGACACGACGCCAGCCCTGAGGACTTGCATTACTTCACACACACTCATACATTTCCTGCACACAATACGGCACACACACACTCTTCTTCACTTGTCTCCCTGTCTTGCCGGTACAGTACAGTGTAATTATCGTGGTCTCCATAGCAACAGGCCCTTCTAAGTGTCAATCATAATCAGGCTCCAGAGACTGTTGTTAGTTCAGAACAGAGTGATTGACAGGAATTCACACCCTCTTTTCTCCCTCCTCTTTCCCATAGACACTCTGTGGTCGTTCCTCTCTCTATCTCCATCCTCCACCCCCTCATTCCAATTCTCTGTTCTCTCTCTTCTCTGTTCTCAATGTTCTCAATTCAATTCTCTTTAATCAAAACAACAGCAAAACTTGTACTTGATGACGTCAAGAAGTAGCGTTGGATCTTGGGTTTTGTTGTCATTGTCAATGACAACCTGCCAATCTAGCGTCTCTGACAGAAAAAAATGTTTATTGATAAAGTAATGTATTGCTAAATATGTTATAACTTTATTCACATTATGTTTGGCGGTTCCCTGGAACCTAGAGCAACTAGAGGAGTCAAAGATTATATGACGCCATTGACGGGCGACAAAATGAAACGTCCTGTCTTCGAATTAAATTCCAAATTTCTCTGTTTGAAAGTTGGTGGAATATTGTACCTTTAAATAAAGTAATACATTTCACATTTTAAAGCAAATAACATTGAAATTCAATGAAATTATTATATTAGCCAAATTCAATGAAATAAAACTATTAATTAGAAAGATAAATGATACAACAACATATAACACTAACATTAAAATATTTACATTGATAATGAATACCACTGGTAGGTTATTTGTCTGTCAGGCAGCACGGTTCTTTAATTTGTGTCAGGCAATAGTGTGCTGCCAACACACATGCCTCTGTGTCTCCCCCTACAGGACAGGTAGCCTAGCTACATCAGAGAGTAGAGTCTCCCCCAGAAAATGGCTTAGTTTATGTGGCATTTTTATCCCCGGGGTGGGGTGGGGGTAACGCCTCATAGTCGAAGTGTGCAAAGGTATTTAAATGCTTACGGATGCCATGACATTAATACACCACCAGCAACACACGTCAGATTTACTATTTTGGGACTGCGTAGTTAAGGCAGACGATGTCTGTAGTTAAGGCAGTCGCCTAGACTGCGAAGTGCTGCGGGAAACCCTGGAGAGGGTTGGGAAACCTTTAAGAATTACTTCAAATTTAAGCAATTGTTTTATATTTTTGACATTTTTGTCAGGAAGTACAGCTCTGTTTCTGGTTCAGCTGTGGATCTCTCTCTCTCTGTTCTCTCTGTTCTCTCTGTTCTCTCTCTGTTCTCTCTCTGTTCTCTCTGTTCTCTATCTGTTCTCTCTATTCTCTCTGTTCTCTCTCTTTTCTCTCTGTTTTCTTTCTTCTCTCTCTCTGTTATCTCTGTTCTCCACCTGTCTACCTCTCCATCTGTCTACCTCTGCATTTGTCCTAACTCTGCACCTGTCTGCCTCTGCACCTGTCTACCTTTCTGTCTACAGTAACCATTCTGTTTTAGAGGGATTATTTTACTGTCTTGTTTTACTTACTGTAAATTGGTGGTTTTTAAAAACAATTGTACAATAAGGATTTGATTCCTTTACTTTTGCTGCAAATAAGCCCTCCCAGCTATATCCTTTAAAATATATTTTACCTCTTTGTAGATTGTACCTTTCTATATTCACTGGGGGTCAGTGTAAACACTGACTCACTTGTGGTTTCATGCCTAAATTCATCAAATTTCTTCTTTTGACAAAATACCCTGAAGTGTCTCCTTGCTTGTTTGTTCCTGGTTGCTTAACATTTTCATTCACAGAAACATTACAATCAAGCATTTCAGTGCTTGTCAATTGTTATACATCTTACTGTCTGTTCTATGTCACTATTAGAATCAGTTTCACTGTGTACATGTTCCTTATCAGTTAAGCTAAAATCTGACATTTGTATATATGTGGGAACTACAGTATGTTTGTCATCATTGGTAGCAACTCTAGAAGTTTGAGATGGATGGTTATCTTTTTTGATAAAACCTTATTTGATTTCTCGTTTTCAATTTGGGAAACATAAATATCTTCCTTATTACAACTTACACAATAAATAAAAAACTTTTTCTTGCATTCACTTTAAGGAACATGCACAGAGTGAAGAAGTTGAGAGAGAGGGAGACTTGAACGGAACAGCGTCTGTCTGCGCGCAGATAATGGGTTTGTGAGAGAGCACTTGAGTAAACTGTGTGAGAACGTAATGTGCTTACAAAATATAGTTCTCTGTGCTCAAAACTAACAATCACTTGCTTAGGATTGAAGCACATATGTAACGCCATACTATTCTGTGAACAAAGCCAAAGGACTAGTTTTCTTCGGGGGCTCTTCTCTAGGTTCTGCTGTCTATATTTTTGGGCGTTGTTATGGGAGTTGATTTTGTTAAGGTTGGTGTGAAATTTAACAGTTTTTGGAGTTTCATGATTAGTGGGTATAAACACATTTCAGTTTTGCATTCATATTTTTGGATTTTGCGTTGGACTCTGAGAATACTTTAGCAAAATTCTACATTCAGAGTCTCAGTTGGGTGTTAATCCTATTGAACAAAGTATTGGTTGGTAAGCGGTGCCCAGACTTGACAGCCATACAGGGCAATGGGTTCTATTAGTGACTGAGGATTCTAAATGTTCTCTCGCTCTGTTCTAATTGTTCTCTCTCTCTGTTCTCTCTGTCCTGCTGTGGAGACAGTGGCTGACACAGGCAGACAAACAGAGAAAATATATCCACTGGTGAACCACATGATTACAGTGACAAAGCAGGACAGACATACATTCTGTGTGCCTCACTGCTGCGGTCTAAACAACACAGCCAGTTTCTACCATGTTTACCATTTGTTGAAATGGATGGTACAAATACACACATTCAAACATTGTAGCACGAACAGTATTCATTAGTCATCTGATATAGCAGTGGTTCCCAAATCTCTCCTGCTGTCCCCCAGCCATTCCACATGTTACATATATCCCAGAGTTGGCACACCTGAATCAGCTTGACTACTAATTATGAAGTCCTTGGCTGCTGGACTTGGGTAATTCAGAACAAATCTAAATTGTGAGAACTGGGGATCCCCAGAGAAATATGGGAAACAATGTACCGAAGTGACCTGAAACAGCCACACTACCTCTATGAAGATTTCCGTCAACATGAAGGCGTCTGTTGTTTCTGCCAGTGACCCTGACCACCTCACCACCTCACCACCTCACCACATGGTTTTCTAAACCTGGTTCACACTGTAAACCAAAGTGTTTACTAGAAAGCTAGCCCGTTTGCTTGTCTTCTAGAAAGCTAGCCCGTTTTCTTGTCTTCTGGTAAAGTAATTAGGAAGACTGATCAAGTTTTCCTTGCCTAGCCCAGTGCGCCCTCATGTGGATTCTCAAAGCAGGGTTGTCATCCAAAAAGTTTCTTTCAAGTTTACGGTAAATATTGACAGTGGCAGTTTACGTGTTACATATTATTTAAAACTAAAGATTGATTTATTTGTGGCTACTAGCATGCATTTGGACACATCTGTTTCACACTACGGTAGTCTAAGAACAAAGGCCATAAGTTGGGTATAACTACTAGGTAAGATGTGAAACAGTCACTTCTCTTCCCTTTGTGCATGACTTCTCAACCTTAAAACTCTGGTAAAGTTATCTTTAATACTTGTAATGCAATTATACATGCTCTTTACTTATTAACTTAATTTATACTTAAGGGCCAGTTTCGCAGACACAGATTAAGCCTAGTCCTGGACTAAATAATCAAGTTGAATGGAAATCTCCACTGATCT
This sequence comes from Umbra pygmaea, assembly GCA_016801145.1. Lineage (NCBI taxonomy): Eukaryota > Metazoa > Chordata > Actinopteri > Esociformes > Umbridae > Umbra > Umbra pygmaea. The sequence goes on along the minus strand of JACXGM010015335.1, from coordinate 13,233 downwards.
TGCTTTTTTAATCCAAGTCTAGGCTTAAATCCTTGCCTGTGATACTGGCCCTAAGTCATTGACTCCTCAGAGTAAGATTTCAACCTTGCTAAAAAGTTGCACCAGATGGAAAATACCTATTTGAGTTGTCAGAGATATGGAAATATCTTTGACGTTCCTCAGCTTCTATGTGTATCAACAGGATGCCAATCTGCTTATCTTTATATTCTGGGACTTTCATTTCAACCCTGTTGTTCGAAATTTAATATGAATTACAAACAGGAACAAACTCAACTATGTGTCATAAATAAGTCATAAATAAGTCATTCTCTAATACAGTAATAGTTCTGCAATGAGTTGTGCTAAAAGAATAGCTCTTAGCCCTGGTAAATAAATTACTGCCCTCTACTGGACATAATCACCAACAGGGCCTAATGATAAACAGCTGTGTGCCTTTAAATCATAAATGAATATTAAAACAAACAATATTAAATAATACATTAATAATACTATATACTAAAGTAGTATAATGATATATTGATTAATATTGCTACATTCAAGTGTAGATTAATGATCAATCTCTTCTACTGGACAGATAACTATTTAAAATAGAGTTACTACTCCACAGAATGAACAACAAGGAATGTTGATCAATAGAGGCATGCCTTTAAAGGAACACTCAAGACAACTCAAACTCAACTCATGTTTTCTTATCAGCACGTTCGGTAATTCCCAACTCGGCCACCGTAAATTTTCCAAAAACCTTTGGTGACATTACTGCAACATTCTTGAAAATGCTAAATGTTACTTTCTATGATCTAGAAATGATCTAGCACCATCTCACTCTCTTCTCACTCCATTTCTAACTCTCTCACCCAGCCTTCTCGTTCTTTCTCCTCCCTTTCTCTGTTCCCTCATTTCAAGAGATGATTTCTGATAAGAAAGCAAAGGAGACAGAATTTCTGAATAGTTATCCATGTCATTTTTATATAACATTTGTCCAGACATTTCATGTTAATTAAAGATAACAAGTGACCTGTATTATTTAAAAGATACAAATTAAAACAACATAGCAAAAAATATAAAATAAAGTTTAGTTTATAGTGACAGTTTAAGGCAGATCCATTTAGTATGGCTAGGGTTGAAAAAAGCATTCCAACATATATATTTCCCAATATACCCAGGCTTTCTATAAATCCCAGCTTCTGTATCGTTCAAATGAAGAGCAGAATCTGGAATCCTCCAACCAGGATTACTGTAAAATCTGGGAATTTTTGGAAAGTTGCTGGAATTTACCAACTCTATGTATGGCTGTGTGTTCTGGTGGATGCCTTACACAGTAAAAACATTTCAGTCGTATGAATATTGACATTGTTGTTGCTGTGGTGATCAACATGCTTTCTAAATACGACCGTCAAGTCTTATAAATGCTATTGTAACTCCCTCTTCGAACTGTCTTCCAGTTTGGCTTTTCATCTGTCAGTCAGTCAGTCTGCTCTGTCATATGGCTTTAGAATCTGTCAGCTTTGATGTCATCAGAGAGTTAGTGTACTAAGATATCTCTAACCACTAATCCACTTTCAGATTTAAAGAGGAGGGCCTATCGGAAGTCTGTTTGATCCTAGAGCTGTGTGTATAGAAGACTGTCACTATTTTATAACAGCATGCTAGCTTATTCCTCATCCCTTAAATGTTTTGTGGAATGATTGAAAAACATAATTTGGTTTTGGAAGTCAATACGAATCTGAACTAGTTTTTGCAATTGCTTGCTTAAAATGAATTAAAGTAATGTAGACTATTTTTGTTGAAAATCCCCGTTATTTAACACCAAACCAAATTCGAAAGGATGCCGGGAAGAAACCCAAACCAAACTTAATATCCTCTGGTGGCCCACAGACAGTCTTAAGGATGTTCATCTAACATCTTGTTGAAGAAAAGTCCTTTGAGAGTAGACTGGTCAGTCCAGATGGATTTCTATCAGAACGCTCCTATCTCAGATGGTGCCTACTCTATCTCCGATGGCTCCTATAGCAGAAGGCTCAAATTGCTGAAGGCTCCTGTATCAGAATGCTCCTATATCCGATGGCTCCTGTGTCAGAACACTCCTATCTCCGATGGCTCCTATATCAGAATGTTCCTATCTCCGATGGCTCCTGTATCAGAACACTCCTATCTCCGATGGCTCCTATATCAGAACCCTCCTATCTCTGATGGCTCCTATATCAGAATGCTCCTATCTCAGATGGCTCTTATATCAGAACGCTCTTATCCCCGATGGCTCCTATATCAGAACCCTCCTATCCCCAATGGCTCCTATAACAGAATGGTCCTATCCCCGATGGCTCCTATATCAGAACGCTCTTTTCCCCGATGGCTCCTATATCAGAACGCTAATATCTCAGATGGCTCTTAAGTTAAAACGCTCTTATCCCCGATGGCTCATATATCAGAAACCTACTATCCCCGATGGCTCCTATATCAGAACACTCCTATCTCAGATGGCTTCTAAATCAGAATGCTCCTATCTCAGATGGTTCCTATATCAGAACGCTCCTATCTCCAATGGCTCCTATATCAGAATGCTCCTATCTCAGTGGCCCAGGATTTTGGAGTCTTGGCAGAGACACCCATGCCCCTGCGCTGGCCAATAGGAGACCCCAGGGGTGTGAAGGGTCTGAAGGAGACTTGTGGAGGAGCTGAGGAGGAGGAGGAGGAGGAGGGAGGGATGTGGGCAGGGGGTGAACCACCGGGGGACTGCTGGGTAGGTTTGTTAGTGGGCGAGGACGGTGGGGGCAGGGAGGGCACCCTGCTACCCCCAGACACCAGCGTAGGGGAAAGTAGCAGGGCATGTTGGCAGCCCAGGGGGGGGAGGCGCATGGCACCGGCCGAATGGGAGGGGTAACCCCCAGATCCACTCCCTAGGAGTTCGAGGTCCCTCCTCCCCGCCGAGAATGAGGGCGGAGATGCAGCGGGCGACCCTGGGTGGTAGGAAGTGATCCACGGCCAGGGGGGGTAGGGAAGAGGGGAGGTGGTGGGCGGAGGCGTCCGGAGTAGCAGTGGGTCCAGTTCACTGGCGCAGTGGGAAAGGTGAGACACCAGGCGTGCTCCGATGGGGTCCAAGGAGTCAACGCCCCCCTCCAGGGAGCTGAGGTACCGGACCACCTCCCCAACACACTCTCGGAACCCCAGTGTCCTGTAGTCCACTGCCAGGGAGCGGGCATCAAAATAACCTGACAGAGAGAGAGGAAGAGAGAGGAGAGAGAGAGAGAATGAAAGAGGGGAGAGAGGGAGAAAGAGAGAGGAGAGAGAGTGAGAGAAAAAGGAGAGAGAGGGAGGAGAGAGTGTGAGAGAGAGAAAGCGAGAGAAGAGTGAGAGAGGAGAGAGGGAAAGAGTGGGAGGGATAGAGAGAGGAAAGCGTGAGAGAGCGAGGAGAGGGGGAGAGGAGAAAGAGAGAGAGAGAGAGAGAAAGACACACAGATACTTAATATGAGAGGGAATCATTATTGATTCATTATTGAAATTGGCATCGGTTTTGCTATGATCGTTGTCTTTAAAGGGTCAGTGTTTGTTGATAATAGATCTGTGGTAACAAGAATTCCTGGCTGACCTTTGCCCCCCATGGCATGCAGTAGTTTGAGGTGGTCCACAGTCATCTGGAGGATCTCTGCCTTTTCCAGCTTAGATGAACCCTGATGGGGAGGGGGTTCACGTTAACCACATATTCAATAGTGATTAAAACGACGTTACCCACATGTTCATTAGTGAATACAGCCATGTTAACCACATATTCACTAGTGAATAAACCACGTCAAACTCATATTCAGTAGTGAATAAAACCATGTTAAACACATATTCACTAGTGAATAAACTCACGTCAAACACATTCAATATTGAATAAAACCACGTTAAACACACATTCACTAGTGAATAAACCACGTCAAACACATATTCACTAGTGAATAAAACCATGTCAAACACATATTCACTAGTGAATACAACCATGTCAAAAATATATTCACTAGTGAATAAAACCATGTCAAACTTATATTCACTAGTGAATAAAACCACGTTAACTATATATTCAATAGTGAATAAAACCATGTCAATTACATATTCACTAGTGAATAAAACCACGTCAAACACATATTCAGTAGTAAATAAAACCACGTCAAACAAATATTCACCAGTGAATAAAACCATGTTAACCACATATTCACTAGTGTATAAGATCACGTCAAACACATATACGCCAGTGAATAAAACCACGTCAAACACATATTCGCCAGTGAATAGAACTACGTCAAACACACATTCGCCAGTGAATAAAACCACGTCAAACACATATTCGCCAGTGAATAGAACTACGTCAAACACACATTCGCCAGTGAATAAAACCACGTCAAACACATATTCGCCAGTGAATAAAACTATGTTAACCACATATTCACTAGTGAATAAACGCACGTTAAACACACTCACTATTGAATAAAACCATAAACCACGTCAAACACATATTCTCTAGTAAATAAAACCACGTCAAACATATATTCACTAGTGAATAAAACCACGTCAAACACACATTCGCCAGTGAATAAAACCACGTGAAACACATATTCGCCAGTGAATAAAACCACTTTACCCACATATTCACTAGTGAATAAAACCATCTCAAACACATATTCACTAGTGAATAAACCACGTCAAACTCATATTCACTAGTGAATAAACCCATATCAAACACATATTCACTAGTGAATGAAACCATGTCAAACACATATTCTCTAGTGAATAAAACCACGTCAAACATATATTCACTAGTAAATAAAACCACTTTACCCACATATTCACTAGTGAATAAAACCACGTCAAACACATAATTCACTAGTGAATAAACCACGTCAAACACATATTCACTAGTGAATAAAACCATGTCAAACACATATTCTCTAGTGAATAAAACCACGTCAAACATATATTCACTAGTGAATAAAACCACGTCAAACACAGATTCATCAGTGAATAAAACTACATCAAACACATATTAACTAGTGAATAAAACCACGTCAAACACATATTCACTAATGAATAAAACCACGTTAAACACATATTCACCAGTGAATTAAACCATGTCAAACAAATATTCGCCAGTGAATAAAACCACCTCAAACACATATTCACTAGTGAATAAAACCACTTTCAACACATATTCACCAGTGAATAAAACCACGTGAAACACATATTCGCCAGTGAATAAAACCACTTTTCTCACATATTCGACAGTGAATAAAACCATGTTAACCACATATTCACTAGTGAATAAAACCACGTTAAGAACATATTCACCAGTGAACAAAACCACGTTAACCACATATTCACCAGTGAATAAAACCACATCAACCACATATTCACCAGTACATAAAACCACTTTAACCACATATTCAACAGTGAATAAAACCATGTCAAACACATTCACCAGTGAACAAAACCACGTTAACCACATATTCACCAGTGTATCAAACCATGTCAAACACATATTCACTAGTGAATAAAACCACGTTAACCACATATTCACTAGTGAAGAAAACCATGTTAACCACATATTCACCAGTGAATAAAACCACATCGAACACATATTCACCAGTGAATAAAACCACCTTAACCTCATATTCACCAGTGAATAATACCATGTTAACCATATATTCACTAGTGAATAAAACCACGTTAAGCACATATTCACCAGTGAACAAAACCACGTTTACCACATATTCACCAGTGAATTTAACCACATCAACCACATATTCACCAGTACATAAAACCACTTTAACCACATATTCACCAGTGAATAAAACCATGTCAAACACATATTTACTAGTAAATAAAACCACGTTAACCACATATTCACCAGTGAATAAAACCACGTCAACCACATATTCACCAGTAAATTAAACCACGTTAACCACATATTCACCATTGAATAAAACCACGTCAACCACATATTCACCAGTGAATAAAACCATGTTAACCACATATTCACCACTGAATAAAACCATCACAAACACATTCACCAGTACATAAAATCACTTTAACCACATATTTACCAGTGAATAAAACCATGTCAAACACATTCACTAGTAAATAAAACCACGTTAACCACATATTCACTAGCAAATAAAACCACGTCAACCACATATTCACCAGTGAATAAAACCACGTCAACCACATATTCACCAGTGAATAAAACCACGTCAACCACATATTCACCAGTGAATAAAACCACGTCAACCACATATTCACCAGTACACAAAACCACGTTAACCACATATTCACCAGTGAATAAAACCACGTCAACCACATATTCACCAGTGAATAAAACCACGTCAACCACATATTCACCAGTGAATAAAACCACGTCAACCACATATTCACCAGTGAATAAAACCACGTCAACCACATATTCACCAGTACACAAAACCACGTTAACCACATATTCACCATTGAATAAAACCATGTCAAACACATATTTACTATTGAATAAAACCACGTTAACCATATATTCATTAGTACATAAAACCACTAACCACATATTCACTAGTGAATAAAACCACATTAACCACATATTCACCAGTGAATAAAACCACATGAAACACATTCAGCATGGATTGTTTTCTTTATCATAGTGATGTGAAAATATTTCTATAAGTAATCAATCATGTTTCAAGTAATCATGTAATCAAGTTATTCAATCTTGTCAAAGTTATGTTGATTATCATATAGCAGTTAAATGGGCAATCTTGGCGAGGTCATCCATCTTTGATCTCTGACCAGAGTTCAGGTTAAGCCCCTCCTTTTCTAATAGGTGATTCATACCTCCAGGTTCACCCCCACCCTATCCTTACCCAGCTAGCATAGAGCTGGCGGGACACAGGCGGACCAGCAGAGGCAGAGCTGGTGGTCCGCCAGGCGGTTTGCTCATCGTTTAACCAGCGGTCCACTGTCGGCCAAGAGGTCCACCGGCAGGTGAACAGCGTTTTAGACCTTGAAAAATAGTCTAAAGTAAAGAAAGACAAGCTTTTTTCTTTAATATATATTTTAAAACTGAATTCAATTTTGAATTTTAAAATAAACTTAACTGTGTTTGTATTGTATTTCAATGTTGTTGTAACCAAATGTGTAAATAGTTTAAAATATTTTTCATTAGATAGATATCTAGAACATAAGCCTAGACTAGAATATAGCCCGTATACGCAGCCGATGGACTAACTGGAACAATAGTATGAGTGTGTAGGATTCCCAGAGGACCTCTGTCTAAAACTCTGCACACCCGCCGGAAGACCCCTCATTCGCCAACACTCCCGCTGGTGGACCGCCCTTTAAATGATGAGCAAAAAGCTAGTGGACCATCAGCTGTTACCGCCGGTGGTGCACCAGCTCCATGTTTGCTGGGCACCCTATCCCCACCCACATCTTTTCTGACATTGGGGAATATTAAAGTATGAATATACAACTTGTGTGACTGTTCAACTCACATACACAAATGAGTGCTGTTTAAGGTCCCCTTAAAGTCATTCCCAATGCCCCAGGGCAGTGATGGGGACATCTGCCCTGTTTAGGGTGCCGTCTTTTGGATTGGATGTTAAACAGGTGTCCTGACTCTCTGTGGTCACTAAAGATCCCATGGCACTATTCGTAAGAGTAGTGGTATTATCATCGATGTACTGGACACATTTCCAATCAGGCCGTCATACCATCATAGCAACCTAATCATCCCCAGCTTTCAATTGGCTCATTCAGTAGATGTGGGTGTGTACCTAATCTGTTAATCTGTATATAAATCTGGGTGTACACCTGTTTCTGTGTGTATACATGTTTCTGTGTGTAGATGTGTGTGTATACATTTTTCTGTGTGTGGATGTTGGTGTATATCTGTTTCTGTGGATGTATACCTGTTTATGTGTGTAGATGTGTGTGTATACATATTTCTGTGTGTAGATGTGTGTGTATACATGTTTCTGTGTGTGGATGTGTGTGTATACATGTTTCTGTGTGTGGATGTGGATGTATATTTGTTTCTGTGGATGTATACCTGTTTATGTGTGTATGTGTGTGTATAAATGTTTCTGTGTGTGGATGTGGATGTATATCTGTTTATGTGTGTAGATGTGTGTGTATACATGTTTCTGTGTGTAGATGTGTGTGTATACATGTTTCTGTGTGTGGATGTGGGTGTGTATTTGTTTCTGTGGATGTATACCTGTTTCTCAAAAGCACTGGGCACTAGTCTTCTGAGCTCTGATAGACTGTGGTTGATGCGATCTCTGCGCCTCTTCTCAATGATCTGGACAAAGAGACAAACCGTAAAGTATTGGAAGTTCCTAGTTAGGTTTGGAACCCAAGAAGGAATCACAACTGCAGTAGAACCTTTAGAATTACAGCTGAATCAGAAGTAGAATCTAATATGGACAGAGAGTGAAAAAGAGTTCAAAAAGGTTTAGAGGAACATGCTTGACTCACCCCTCGTCTTTTCTTACGGGCAAGAACCTGTGTGTTGTTACCTGGTGACGTGGACCCTGTTACTGGACTGCAGGGGAGAGAGAGAGAGAGAGAGAGAGAGAGAGAGAGAGAGAGAGAGAGAGAGAGAGAGAGAGAGAGAGAGAATCAGATGGAGAACCAAGAACAGAAGCAATTAGCTTTTATGTCATATCGCTGTCATTACTCCCTCTCAAAAAACATGAAGAAATGCCACCTGGGACATCCTCTCAATCGGATTGGTCCGTTTGAGTGCAGAGACACAGGAGAGACACACGGATTGAGGGAAAGCGAGACAAAGAAGTGGGAGAAGAGAGAGACAAAGTACAACAAAAACAGAGAGATGGAGGGATGGAGGGATAACAAGACAACATAGTTTTGGTTTAATGCATGTCTGGACATTCAGTTGCATGACAGGCTGCAACGCTGATCTCAGCGTCTTTAAACCAAAGCCTTTTGCCCAGATCCCCTAGGGGCATTGCTTTATTCTAGCTGTTACGATGTCTCTCTCTCCAACTTTGACTTTGTAGTTCTGGAGCCTCTCAGGACCGTGCATACGTCCCAATTGACACTGTAAACCCTACATAATGGACTACATTACAGCAGGGCCTCTGCTCTGTTTGAAAGTAGTACGGTATATAGGGGATAGTGTGCAAAATGGACCTCTGACATTCATTCAAGTAAATATGGATCCTGTTTGTCTGCACAGATCTCATTTCAGTTCTTAAAAGAGCTTGACAGCTTTGAGTCTTTAATGCTGCATTCTCTTCACTGAAAACGTTTCACCAAGTACTTGTGATGGATATTAGGTTATGTGGAAACGGCAGCCAGTTTTTGTGTATGTTTTTGTTTAGATTTATTATGCCCTGGTCCCGAAGAGGAAAGCTGGATGTCTATTTAAATTTAATGAAGAGATGATGTTGTGTTAATAGTGTGGTTTTACAATAGTTATTTATCCCTATACACTGATTTGTAATTAAAAGAGTTTTTAACATTTTATAAATGTACTGAATTTGTATAAAGACTTGATTTCCTAAATTCCTTAATTTTGGATCATCCATCCATCCATCCATCCATCCATCTTCATCCGCTTATCCGAGATCGGGTCGCGGGGGCAGCTGGATGGATGGATGGATGGATAATCAAAAATTAAGGAATTTAGGAAATCAAGTCTTTACACAAATTCAGTACATTTATAAAATGTAAAAAAAAAAATGGATTATTTCTACTATAATGTTTTTTTAGTTGGTAATTTCTCCTCAAACAGAATTGTAAAGCCCCCATTTTAGTCCTTGTAAATAGATTTTTCATCATCACTGTATTCAAAAAAGATATATCCAATCATTTCTGAAATGTGTTTAATCTTCTGTCTGATCATGTGAGCATGCGAACACACATTGCTCTATTATTTATTTGAAATTTTTTACAGGATTAAATCTTTTGAGATGCACCATCTCAGTTTCAAATGTCCAAATAAAAAACACAAACATTTTCTTTTATAATAACAAACATACTAAGTAAAACTAAACATATATTAAACCAATATTAAGCTTAATTGAGATAAATAAGGCATCACACATCAGCCTTTTTTAGGAAAGTTTGTTTGATCAAAATTTTCTAGTTTTAGAATGTCTCATATTGTCAGTTTTCAAGATTCTTTATCCAAGTCTTGGGACTTGACATGTCCATCTTGCCATAACAGAGATTTTATTGCATCACACAGTAACTGGCCTAGCTTGATGATTTGTAAAGTTTACCGTTTTTTAGTGCATGTGTATGATATTACACTAATTTGCTACAAATTAGTTTTGCTATAATTTGCTACAAACTAAATTTCATTAATCTGAACACCAGTAGTCAACTGTTGTATACTAGAATGACCGTTTTTATCTGGTCTTCATTCACGTCAACACATTATTGACCCTAACTGTTCAGTTTGAGTTTCCAAAATATTTATTCATGTAGGTCTTTCACAAACGGGCATCATTTTTATAATTTATAATCAATATCGAATCCACTGGTACTTTAAGTTGTAATAAATCATAATCAACAATAAGATTTGTTTTTCAAATCTTTTTTTTTCAAGCCTTTAAATGTCTCCTGCAAAACCGTCTCCATTATCTCTCTTTAAAGACTGAAAGAAAATACAAATATCAAATGCTTTACTAGAACAGAAATATGAACAACAACAGAGCATTAAAAGCCCTAGGGAGACACTACATGAAGACCAAACAGCCAAATACCTCACTGAGTCAAGTTAAATTATCAAGTGGTTAAAGTAACTTAACTATTCAAATAGTATTGCCACCCGTAGTTAAAATGATGTGAAAGGAAGAACGATCTATCCTTGGTAGCACAATCAGCTGTTTTATAGAATGTTTGTTAAGGTGTTTATTTCAATGTGACAAGAATGTTTTTAAGGGTACCCAAATTATATGAAAAAAAGTTATTGAGTCATTGCTTGTGTAGTTCAATTCTTGAATGGGAGTTTGTCTAGAATTAATTAATTAATGATTATTAATATGTACATTACCACAATGTCCAACATAGAATATCCCCCTATAACATTCTATATTGCACTTACTTAGAAGGTGGGAAGATATGATTTGCCAGAGTTCTGGTGTAAGAATTCAAACCGCTGGAAAGCCATATACAGTATGACAAATCTATCATCGTAAAATATTCAGCATGACTGAACAATAGCTTGGTGGATATAAATATGAATTTACCATAAGTAGAAAATGCATTAACACTTTAGAGCTTTCATATTAAAATATATGTTGTGTTGTGCTGAAATTAATATTTGATGGTTTTAATGTTTAAATAAATGTTGTGTAGAGCACACATAAATTTTAGATCTTATAATATAAATAAATGTTGTGTGTAGAATGCACATTCTAGAGCCTACTCTTGTTAGAAACATTGGAGCCCACTCAATAAGCTTGTGAACATCCTACTTACAGAGAATCAATATAATCAGACTTAAAATTGTAGGAGGTTCGTCATTCTTTGAGTAAGATTTTAAGTTATTTCATCCAATCAGACCAGAGATTGTTCAACATGTTGTTCTAAACACTTCTAATTGGTTGGCATTCTACGAGCTCAGGTGAGATTCTCAAACATCCTACAAGTTCTGTTGTGATAGGTCAGAACCCTTGAAGCAGGTGTGATTGGCTGATATGTCTGAGCTCACCAGAAGCCATCTTCCTGTCCCACATCGATCAGCTCATCCATGTCGTCCGAGTCCGGAGAGCTGTAGTCATCATGAGGCCTCTTCATCACTCCCCGTCCTCACCCGCTGGATGTGTCAATGGATGGAGGAAGTTGCGTCCGGAAGATCACGCAGAGAGAAACCAACGGTATCTGGGTTCTTGTTGGCTTCTCTGTTCTGTCAGAATGGGTACCCTGTGGGCCAGTGCCCACCCTCCAATGTTCTCTTTCTCACTCTGTTGTCTTTTCTGTTTCTCTCTCTCTTTAAACTTTCTTGCACAACAGTGCTTCGCCGCCGTCTTTGCGTCGCCTGGGTATGTAAACCTTCCCGTTGATTTGTTGATGGACTTTTCTTGTGCGTTTGTTCCCCTCTGTTGTCCCTCCCCAGGGAATTGTCTACTTGTTATACTGGGGTCTGGGACTGGCACATCCTGAGGAGTTACCAGACGGATCAACCAACCAATGCTCCACTCCTTTCTTCACCCAGTCTCTGACATCCAACCACACTCCTTCAGCTCTTCCTCTCTCTCTCTCTCTGTTCCTCTCCAGTCACCGTCTCTTTGGCTTCCCCTCTCTCTGTCACATCCACACAGTGACACCACAATGGCACTTGGGCAGAGTTGCCAGTTTTTGGCTCCCCCCCTCTCTCTCTCTCTCTCTCTCTCTCTCTCTCTCTCTCTCTCTCTCTCTCTCTCTCTCTCTCTCTCTCTCCCTCTCCTTCTTTCCCTCTTTCAACTATCATTCCCTCATCACCCATCCAATCGGCCTTGTTTCTGCCTTCCTTTAATTCATCTTGTTCACAACAATGAAAGAGCCTGTTGCCTTTTGATGTGTTCAGACCTGCAATGTATTTATGTTTATGTGTGTGTGTGTGTGTCTGTGTGTCTGTGTGTCTGTGTGTGTGTCTGTGTGTTTTAGTCTAAATTAGATTAATGTGTGTGTGTGTCTGTGTGTGTGTCTGTGTGTGTGTGTGTCTGTGTGTTTTAGTCTAAAGCATTTTTAGATTAATGTGTGTGTGTGTGTGTCTGTGTGTGTTTTAGTCTCTAGAGATTTTATATGAATATGTGTGTATCTGTGTGTGTATGTCTGTGTGTGTCGTAATCTATGGCGTTTTTATATGAATGTTTGAGTGTTCGTTTGGGTGTTTTAGTGAATAGGCGTCAGATGGCTCATGGTTAAGGAGTCAGACTAGTAGTTTGAAGGTTGCCAGTTTGATTTCTGATTGTGTCAAATGTCGTTGTGTCCTTAAGCAAGGCACTTAACCCAAAGTTGCTCCAGGGGAATGTCCCTGTATTCACTGTAAGTCACTCTGGATAAAAGCATCTGCTAAATGACTAAAATGTAAACTGTAGTAGATTTATAGTTTCTGCCAATCTGTCACTTTATGTTTTTGTGGGGAGAGAGGAGAGAGAGGAGAGAGGAGAGAAAGAGGAGAGAGGAGAGAGGAGAGAAAGAGGAGAGAGGAGAAAGAGAGGAGAGAGAGAGGAGAGAGGAGAGGAGAGGAGAGAGGAGAGAGGA
>JACXGM010015334.1:0-21376 GCA_016801145.1 Umbra pygmaea | reverse complement strand
CTTAAAGGTATTGCATTAATGAAAAGTCTGAATTATTCTCCTTAAAGGTATTGCATTAATGAAAAGTCTGAATTATTCTCCTTAAAGGTATTGCATTAATGAAAAGTCTGAATTATTCTCCTTAAAGGTATTGCATTAATGAAAAGTCTGAATTATTCTCCTTAAAGGTATTGCATTAATGAAAAGTCTGAATTATTCTTGAATTGCAATTTCAATTTGAAGTATCAGTTCAATTAAGAGAGTCAGCTACATTTACACAGCATCATATAAACTTCAGGTGATAAAATACATCTCAATTAAGATGTCCTCTGCTTTTATTCAACCATCACCAAGATCTAGCCTAGATAATTTGGGCAAATAGCATTTCATGTGATCTTCTAATAAATCTGCCAGTAGGAAAACAAATTAGTAATAATCAGCATTTAGCTCGTAACTACATAGACGATTCTTAAGCAGATTAAAAACGAACCATAGATTTTTAACCAACCCACGTGTGTCTTTATTGACAGATGAATGTCCAAATTTATATGGAATCTCATGGCCAATACACCTGCGTTTTCAAAACGCAAGACAATATATATTTGTATTATCTGTTAACGTGACCTCTGAACACTTAAATTTAATAATTAGTAAGGATTCTACCTACCTTTGTATGTTTTCTGTGTGTTTATCCAACCTGTTTCATACATAACAAATAACTAATAATATTACCAATGCACTGTAACACCACAATACTGTAATTTCTTGATATTATTCTGATTCTTAACATGGACATCTCACACCATCACTCCCCTACCCATATACACTCACCTAAAGGATGATTAGGAACACCATACTAATACTGTGTTTGACCCCCTTTCGCCTTCAGAACTGCCTTAATTCTACGTGGCATTGATTCAACAAGGTGCTGAAAGCATTCTTTAGAAATGTTGGCCCATATTGATAGGATAGCATCTTGCAGTTGATGGAAATTTGTGGGATGCACATCCAGGGCACGAAGCTCCCGTTCCACCACATCCCAAAGATGCTCTATTGGGTGGAGATCTGGAGACTGTGGGGGCCATTTTAGTACAGTGAACTCATTGTCATGTTCAAGAAACCAATTTGAAATGATTCGAGATTTGTCACATGGTGCATTATCCTGCTGGAAGTAGCCATCAGAGGATGGGTACATGGTGGCCATAAATGGATGGACATGGTCAGAAACAATGCTCAGGTAGGCCGTGGCATTTAAACGAGCGGCCTAAAGTGTGCCAAGAAAACATCCCCCACACCATTACACCACCACCACCAGCCTGCACAGTGGTAACAAGGCATGATGGATCCATGTTTTCATTCTGTTTACACCAAATTCTGACTCTACCATCTGAATGTCTCAACAGAAATCGAGACTCATTAGACTAGGCAACATTTTTCCAGTCTTCAACTGTCCAATTTTGGTGTGCTCTTGCAAATTGTAGCCCCTTTTTCCTATTTGTAGTGGAAATAAGTGGTAGCCGGTGGGGTCTTCTGCTGTTGTAGCCCATCCGCCTCAAGGTTGTGCGTGTTGTGGCTTCACAAATGCTTTGCTACATACCTCGGTTGTAACAAGGGGTTATTTCAGTCAAAGTTGCCCTTCTATCAGCTTGAAGCAGTCGGCCCATTCTCCTCTGACCTCTAGCATCAACAAGGCATTTTCGCCCATAGGACTGCTGCATACTGGATGTTTTTCCCTTTTCACACCATTCTTTGTAAACCCTAGAAATGGTTGTGCGTGAAAATCCCAGTAACTGAGCAGATTGTGAAATACTCGGCCCGTCTGGCACCAACAACCATGCCATGCTGAAAATTGTTTAAATCACCTTTCTTTAAATCATGCTGTTCAATCATATTGTTGATATGATGGATTATTTCTGCAAAGGGGAAAATCTCCTGAACAATGATGTAAACAAATATGCTGCAATCCATATCAGAGAAATACTTTTTTGTGCTCATGGAAAACTTCTGGGATCATTTATTGCAGCTCGTGGAACACAGCATCTCATTTACATATTGTGTATTTGTCAAGCTCTACTTGTAAATTCTAAACACAATTCTTTAAATGTTGAAATTCTTTTCTTTACAGAGACATGTGTAGTTCAAACAGGCCATGTGATCCTAGACTTAGAGTATTTCTGTTCAGCAAACATTGACAGTAGGATTTATCTGGGCATAACACTCAACCTTGCCTAGTCAATCAAATCAACATTTACTGATCAACATTTACAGATCAGTCATTTAGCCGACGCTCTCATCCAGAGCAACGCACAGTAATTATACATACCTTTACGAAGGTAAATAAAACACACACAACATAGTAGATTCCATTCTTATAATTGGATAAATTCAGTGCTGGAAAGAACATACAAATAATAAATGTAATAAACACAGTTTACAAGGACAACAGACAACAGAGTGTGTGGCCATGTATCTAATATCTATTTTTTATCAAGTGTTGTTTAATGAGATAATGTTTGTTTCTATATTAAAGCCATGGAGAGATGCTAGAGAGACAGCTCTGAGCCTCTTTGAAATGGTTTTATTCAACATACAATAGCTGACAGGAACTGATACATAAGTCCGGTGCGTGCCTTTGTTGTTTGCTATGAAAACAAACACCGCTGACAGAACAAGGGTACCAGAAGAAAATACCAACACCACAAAAGAAAATGTTTTTTGAATTAATAAGACAAAGAAGCTCGTCCCCAGAACACCCTTACCCTCCTACAGTAGCTTCAGGTACAGGTGAACTTCCCTTCACATTACCCTGGTGTTCTCCGGGGGCGGGGCTTCCTGGTGCAGGCGGAGTTTGCACAGTGCACGGGTAGCAGTCATAGCCTCAGACACTCATGGCCGATGTTACCCTTTTCATGAATTCAGTCGTTACGGAAGTAATCATTATCTACTGAAGTCAATATAACCAACCATGATTTCAAGCAATAGTCACAAACCTTTCTTAGTAACTACTTGAGTAAGTCTCGTCCAGATGACATGGATGATAGGTATTTCTTATGTAGTGCTCAGTCAACTCCATTAAACAAAATTACTTTTAAACAGTGAATGTTAGCAATGGTTTTCGAGTAATTATGACTTCTGAGAGGTCCGTGGCCGTCATGAAACGTCAGACTATGAGGAAATAAAAGTCAGATGTTTATTTGACATCGTTTACTTTTTTCTGCAGAGAGAGGGGGGGAGGGAGGGACTATGAAAAGGCTACAGAAACAAAATGTGTTTATGCTAAGGGGGTCACTGTGACGACTACAGCGTTCTTCCCTTCCCATCTTGTTTTGAATGAATACAGTTGGACACAATGGCTCATTATTTCCTAACCAAAAAACACAACAAGAGTTGTGGCAATCAAAGGAGCGTAGTGGACCGAGCACGCTCAGCTCACAATGATTCTCTTCTCTGATTGGATACGGGGAATAATTCTTAGCATGACTCATTCTCAAGGAGAACACAAACATAACTTTACATCGAGACACACACCGGCGCACACACACAGATCAACATGCACAAACACACACACCCACAACTCTGAGACACAGACCCCATTGCACAAACATTGGCACAAACACACATTTGCTGACAAGTGGCATCTACAGCAACACACACTGCTACACACACAACCAGCATGCATTTACTGTAACTCATCAAGCAGAGGAATTCATTGTCTTAAAACAACAAACACGACTAGTGTTGAGCTACAACTGTTAAAACAGCGAGTCACTACTAGTGTTGAGCTACAACTGTTAAAACAGCCAATCACAACTAGTGTTGAGCTACAACTGTTAAAACAGCTAATCACTACTAGTGTTGAGCTACAACTGTTAAAACAGCCAATCACAACTAGTGCTGAGCTACAACTGTTAAAACAGCTAATCACAACTAGTGTTGAGCTACAACTGTTAAAACAGCCAATCACAACTAGTGTTGAGCTACAACTGTTAAAACAGCGAGTCACTACTAGTGTTGAGCTACAACTGTTAAAACAGCCAATCACAACTAGTGTTGAGCTACAACTGTTAAAACAGCGAGTCACTACTAGTGTTGAGCTACAACTGTTAAAACAGCCAATCACAACTAGTGTTGAGCTACAACTGTTAAAACAGAGCCACATTATGCAGTTGAGCTGCTCGTCTTGTTTGACATGCATCCTGGGGTGCAGCTCTCTGAATCAGGAGATGCTTAAACACAAAGGGCTGACCTGGCAGCCTGCCTCACCAACACTACAGGTCTACAGCCTGCTGTGAACAAGAGGTACACAGCCTGCTCTGCTGCTCCCAGGTCGCTCAGATGTGGCCACTGTCAGGTGGATGTGAAACGCGGGTAATCTTAGAAAGTATCAGCCACTAGCATTTATCTGTAGCAACAGTACTGGAGTGTATATTCAAACATACTCAAATAGCTTAGTTTGGCTTCTGTATATTACTGTTGAATGGGGATGCATTTGACTTTTTAAGGATGATTGCTGTGGGTGTGATGTAATATAATGGATGATGGTGGTAGTTAAAGGATGATTTATCTGGATGTGATGTAACATAATGGATGATGGCGGTAGTTAAAGAATGATTGCTGTGGATTTGATGTAACATAACAGATGATGGCGGTAGTTAGAGGGTGATTGCTGTGGATGTGATGTAACATAATGGATGATGGTGGTGGTTAGAGGGTGATTGCTGTGGATGTGATGTAACATAATGGATGATGGTGGTGGTTAGAGGGTGATTGCTGTGGATTTGATGTAACATAATGGATGATGGTGGTGGTTAGAGGGTGATTGCTGTGGATTTGATGTAACATAATGGATGGTGGTGGTGGTTAGAGGGTGATTGCTGTGGATGTGATGTAACATAATGGATGATGGTGGTGGTTAGAGGGTGATTGCTGTGGATGTGATGTAACATAATGGATGATGGTGGTAGTTAAAGGATGATACAGACTGAGAAGTGGACCAACTCTCAGCTGAAGGAAATTGGTCATGAAAGATAGCTGGCTGTGTCATCTCTCTTAGTGGTAGGACTGACCCTGACATCACCCATTCACACATTGGTTTGCTAACTAAACCGTCCCCTCACACATATCTTCCAGGTACTGCTGATGATAAGCAAAGTGAGAGTTTAGGGTTTGGAAGATGGATACCATGATTCGGGTAATCGCAGCTTAATTGTGATATCTGCTCTGTTACAGCCACATCAACCAGAAGACTCAGTTTGAGAACCCAGTGTTGGAGGCCAAGAGGAAGCTGAGCCTGGACAGCCCCTCCTCTGCCACACCATCAGGTACCTCCTCTCCACCAGCCCGCTCTCCCGTGTTCCCCCCACGCTGTCTGAGAAGCTGTGAGGAGCTGTGAGAGATCTGTGACGTCATTTACACAGGGTGCCAGCTCAGATTTCCTGGCCTGTCAGCGCAAATAATCGATTCGCTCTGCCTCAAAGCAACCAATCCTTTCGATGCGTGTGTGGTTAACGATGCAGAATGCAACGGTGGTTTTATAGATTTAAACATGAACAAATACTAATTATGTAGAATAGAAGCATGACCCCTCTGAAGGTGTGGGCTACTGGACGACGTCTGTGTGGGCTACTGGACGACGTCTGTGTGGGCTACTGGACGACGTCTGTGTGGGCTACTGGACGACGTCTGTGTGGGCTACTGGACGATGTCTGTGTGGGCTACTGGACGACGTCTAGGTGTCAGAGGATGCAGTACAGTGTCTCCATACAACCATTCAGCACCATATACTGTAAAAAAATACTTAACATACATTACAAACACAACACAATGTACATCCCAATCACGCAATATGTAGTATCGTAAAACCATACGAACCATACCAACAACTTTACTCAAGTGTATTACACTGTATATTACTTATAGTACGAAAAACCTCAAACTCCATACATAACATCACATTTCCTCCAGAAATATTTATCATACATTACAAACACAAAACATAAATGCATTACTATACATCATGAGACAATACACACTTGAGAACCACTTCACAACCATACATCTGTCACTTCCTAACCGGTCCCCCGGGAGATACTGTGGGAGATACTGTGGGAGATGCTGTGGGAGGTGCTGTGGGAGGTGCTGTGGGAGGTGCTGTGGGAGTTCCTGTGGGAGTTCCTGTGGGAGTTCCTGTGGAAGGTGCTGCGGGAGTATGGGGTAAGGGTGTCCCTTCTAAGGGCCATCCAATCTCTGTATGACCAAAGCGAGAGCTGCGTCCGGTTCGCAGGCTGTGAAACGATATTGATCACAGTCATT
The DNA here is from genome assembly GCA_016801145.1 of Umbra pygmaea. NCBI lineage: Eukaryota > Metazoa > Chordata > Actinopteri > Esociformes > Umbridae > Umbra > Umbra pygmaea. Next base: position 15,085 of record JACXGM010015334.1, on the reverse strand, counting down.
CCCACAAGATTTTCGTGCTCAGCGATGCCCAGTCAGTTGCCACAAGACTGGTGACGACACTGACCATAAAGACTGACTCACAAAAGGACTTGGTAATGAGAGGCAGACTGCACTAGCACCAGTGACTCAACCAGCCCTCACAGACTACTAATGTTTTCCCTGATGACCATGTATGTGGAAGGATGCACGTCCTTAAGCTTGTCTGGTTTGCTCTGGGTCTCCTTTCAGTTTTCTGAGAGAGAGGCCTGAGTTTTACAACCCGATCCACTCAGACCATTTGAAATAAACACAGTTCTCTAAATGCATACCTTATGCAGGACAAACAGTTTAATTTATTTAAATGAAATTTAATAGCATTTCACAGCTCATTCATTAGACTGTACCTAATGAACTTAAATCCTGTTAAAAAGTTGTGTTAACCGTACCATTCATATTCTCAAACACTAATTCATGTTTCTATTTATAGCAACGTGTCAAAACACAGATTTTAAAAGTCTAATCAGAAATTACTCCCTATATACGTATTACATATTTCACATTACTAGTATTTTTCTAAAATATTAGACCTAATTAAGCTGGCCAACAGTTAATATGTACCACACAGACTCTCTACACAACTAAATTTAATATTTACCACACAGACTCTCTAGTCACAACTAAATTTAATATTTACCACACAGACTCTCTACACAACTAAATTTAATATTTACCACACAGACTCTCTACACAACTAAATTTAATATTTACCACACAGAATCTCTACACAACTAAATTAAATATTTACCACACAGACTCTCTACACAACTAATTTAATATTTACCACACAGACTCTCTACACAACTAAATTTAATATTTACCACACAGACTCTCTACACAACTAAATTTAATATTTACCACACAGACTCTCTACACAACTAAATTTAATATTTACCACACAGACTCTCTACACAACTAAATTTGCAAGTTCTTCTGTAAAACAAAATGAGCACAAAAACATCTGTCATCTTTATTGTAGGGAGATCAATGGAACTGGGCCAATTAGCCACCTCTAAGAGCCATTTGATGGTTCTAAATGAAAGAGCACTACAATGGTTAACAAAATACATTAATCTGTTGATTAATGACGATCTGTTCAATACATTTATCAACTCAACTCCATGTCACAATATTCATGGTACAGTAGGTGGCCAGTGCAGTGAAGGAAATACAAAACTTTGAATTTGAATACATTATCCCATCACATGCAGTTCTAAACGGTGATTGGTAGTAAAACTTATTTTGAATGATAGCTTCATTGTCAAATCGGAATATCTGTTTGTAGTCATCAATGTTTTTTATTCTTTCATGAAAAATAAATGTCCCAATTTTCATCCACTCCCAATTTGTCTTGTCCAATTCCCACTGACCCTGCCTTGTCGGCAGCTCCGCAGCTCCCTGGACAGATGTGTGATGGTGAGGGACGCTCACATGGTTCACCAAACCACATGCCACCGAGCCGGTCAATGTTTTTTGCACTGCTCATCCAACAGGGAAGCCTTTAGTCAGATCATGCACGGTATGATTACGTTCAGCAACTATACTTCCGTAACTGAATTTACAAGCTTCTTATCTGCACACAAGGAGTCGCTGGAAAGTGATTGGCAAGGATGATTCATCAATCCCAAATCCCGGGCAGCACTATGCCAATTTGCTCTGCCTTGTGCTAGAGGTTCTGGGCAAATTCAGAGAAGCCGTAGTCAGACTTGAACCACAGACTATCATGACGTAGCTTGTCTTTCAAGGCAGCGACTCGGCCCGCTACGCCACGCGGACCCCGTCGTCAATGTTGCTCACAGATTTGATTCAGCCTCAAGTTTGATAATGTAGGTTTTGTGTCAGACATGTCCATGTGACCAACAATGTACCGTTGTGAAAACCACGTTTTGCTATTATCACCAGGGAGAGATTAAAACATTTTGTTTTCCTAAGAAAGCGTTTATTCGGCCCTGTAAAATAGAGCTATCTTGGTGCGTTTGAGTAGTAGCGTGATCCTTTGACATCCTTGCAAACCGCAGCATCAGGAGAACAAACTTCTTGCTTCTTGCCTGAAATTAGTGCATTATCAATACGGAGCCGGTGGGGACAGCCTGAGACAGTCTCCTATGTCACTAAAGGAAAGTGTTCCACTATTATTTCCGGACTGTTCTATCAGCTGATACCCTAGTTGTTCCCTGGGTAATTCTCTGTTCTGGTTTCCGCATACACCCCAGGGTTGGTAATGAGCAGTCGTTCTCCCCCAGCCGGCCAAGGGATCAGGGAGAGGAGCGTGCCGAAGGGGCGTACTTCCATGTGGAGGCTTTTAAATGTTGTTTTGACAAGCCTCCCCATCTGACCTCCCTTTCAGAGGAAAAAGGCTGCTGTCGCATCAGTGCCGTAACCGGACATGGTTGCAGGGGACCCGTAATTGCCCGGCACTGACAATCCCCGCTATACGACATTTCATCGAATTCCATCGAGCTGCCTGCCTGGGAAATAGAGCATCCCTTTGTGTTATCACTGGTTAATCAGGGCTGCGTTAGCATGTAGAATCCCCCCGTCACATCTCGTCCTGCGGTCTTCCCACGACTCCTGCCCTTTTTCCGAAACAGTCTCCTTTCATTACGCTGATGTGAAGAGTAGTGACAGTTCCTTATCACCGTGGAGATAATGGAGGCAGGGGACGCCATGACAGTCAGTGTCCTTTGAGGTTCTGATGGAAGGGTTTAATCTTGTCACCAACAGAGGAAACTGTTGTGGAATATGTCACATGACTGCTAAAATAGACATGTTGGCATATAGAGCTTCCTCCCTCCTTGGTGTATATACACACAAACAGCTTAGTGGCTCTCAGCTCCTATGTGAGAATGTCATGTAAATCACAGTCAGCATAATCAGATGTCTCTGAGTGCTGGAATTCATCAACCAATTGCAATGCAATTATGCAAATCAAAGTACTGGAGGGATGTAATCTAATGTAGGAGGAGCTAGCTTTCTAAATGGGGTGCAGCCCAGAACTCGCCCAATAGAATCCACGGTCAGATGGCTCTGTCTTTCATTTACATAAGTTATCATGTTCCACTGTATTTCTGTAGATATCCACACCGTTCAGACATTATAACTACCTGCCTACTATTGTGTAGGCCTCCCCTTTGCCATGATGCACTGTGTTTTGACACCTTTTTATCAGAACCAGCATTCGCTTTTTCTGCAATTTGAGCTACAGTAGCTCGTCTGTTGGATCGGACCACACGGTCATCCTTCACTACCCACCTGCATCAATGAGCCTTGGCTGCCCATGGCCTTGCTGCCCATTTTTCAAATTATGCAGCAAGGGAACATTTTGTCCTCAAAGTTGATGTTTTAGAAGCAGTTAAAATGGGCAAGTGTAAGGATTTGAGCGACTTTGACAAGGGCCAAATTGTGATGGCTAAACGACTGGGTCAGAACACCTCCAAAACTGCAGCTCTTGTGGGTAGTTCCTGGTCTGCAGAGGTCAGTACCTATCAAACGTTGTCCAAGAAAGGAGAAGCAGGGAACCGGCGACAGGGTCATGGGCGGCCACGGCTCATTGATGCACGTGGGGAACAAAGGCTGCTCGTGTGGTCCGTTCCAACAGATGAGCCACTTTAGCGCAAATTTCAGAAAAAGTGAATGCTAGTTTTGATAGAAAGGTGTCAGAACACAGTGTTTCACATTCTATTCACTGTATTTCAATATCTATTCCAGTTATATTTGAATATATCCAATGTATTTCCATTTCTCTACATCCCTCTCTCTCTATTCATCCCTCTTTCCAGCTCAATCTTCCAAACACTACCTGAATCACCCCCCCGATCTGCTCTAAAGGGCAGTGTGTTTTAGTCACATGGTGTAAGACTCCATCTCCACTTGGTTCTGATGATTTGGCTCACCTCTGTATGCTTCCATGCCTGTGTTAAGTTGGTTATTCAGGTAGATTTCCCCCTGCAGTGCTCTCACACACACACACACACAGTTTGCATCCTGCAAATGTATTCCCATGTACCGTCCTGCAGGCATTACATAGCAAATTCAATGTGAACATTTTTCATATCTCTGAAGGTTTGAAATATCAAAATCACATCCAAACGGATATGACACTGCTTTGTGCGTCATACGTGTTTTTTTTGTACAGTATGTCTTTTTTACTGGCAGTTATAATTATAACAGTAGTAGGCAGCGCTGTTCCGCACTTCGTTATAGTCTGTATTACAGATACGCTGCCGGTGAATTATTGAGTGAAAATTAAATAATCAAAACTGATGTAGATGTAATGTTTTGAGTTTTTGTTGAATTAGTGTCAGTTTGAGTGGCGCGTAGCTGTCAGAGTCTTGTCAGCGTGTCAGTATTGCACACTGTGACGATGCAGGGGACAGATGGCCAACATCCTGCGAAGACATACCAGTCTGTCTTACATGTGTGCGTGCACACACACCATCAAATATAAAGGCTTCTTCATCAGGTGTTCTTTTAAGATGTAGATGTAAATCACAAATCTGGTGGTGGATTAGCTCCAATGACTAGGCTAGCGTAGGTACTCTGAGATCAACACTGCTGATTAACAGTGACACAACGGTGGTAACACCTCACATTTATACACTGTAATCGCTCAATTTACATTCATCAATGGGGCATTAAGGTTTGAGAGCTATTAGCAGAATTACAGTGATCATAATTAAGTAATTGCTAATACCGTACTTCGGAAATGTGTTTCATTGTTTTCTGGTTCTTTTCTTGCATTTAATCCTGGTTCCTTACTATTCTTTCTCCCTTTCTCCATGCTGCACCCTCCTTCTCCATCCTTCTCTCACTCCTCCTCCATCAGATGATCCGGGTGTGGGTGTAAGAGGTTTCGTAAGGGACCCAGCCCATCTTCAGGGAACCATCCTGAGAACAGCTCTTCTAAAGAGCCCCCAAGGTTTTGGCTTCACCATCATCGGCGGCGACCGTCAGGACGAGTTTCTTCAGGTGAAGAATGTGCTTCGAGACGGACCTGCCGCCCAAGACAGCAAGATTGCTTCTGGTTAGTGTTGACTCCATCCAGCTGGCTCATAATAACCTGACAGTGCCCCCCCCCCGCCAATGACATTCCATGGTGAGGTCATGGTTAACAACAGATCATAAACTCTGCGGCTGTTCATATTTTCACGCCTCTGTGTATTACAAGCATGCAAGTCTACAGGTGAGATAAAAAATGTTTATTACTTGTGGCATAAAATGTACACAGCTCAAATGTACTCAAACATGCGTGTCGGTGGGAATTATAATGCTGGAAGTGGCCCATTGGATACTGTAGGGGGTTGTGAATTGTAAAGACAGAGCGCTTGATTTGGTTATTGTGTCAGATAAATCATGTCAGAGTATTCACACGGGATAACAGCGGAACAGAGTACAGTAATTTGTGACAGCAGTCCCAGTGTTACTGTGTCAAACGACGAGGACTAGGATGGAACACATTTCCATGTTTTAGTGTCCCTGGAGTGAAATCTAATTGATAGAATAATGTTATAAGTTAGTATCTATTTCATATGCTGCACATTTATCTATCTCTGAATTGTTCATATCAAGTTGGCAGCTAGCAGCCATAATTTATGCTAGAGCAGGATCGTTTTAAGAATGAGAGTAATTTGATTTGGACATTGGGTCTCTTAGCAATCCAATCTAAAGTGATTCTATCATATATCTCAGTTAAGAGTTAATATGATGCCTCACCCACATATCCACAGGCACAGGCCCTGTTCGGCTATTGAGGTCACTAAACCAGCTGACCTCTGATGTGTGTGTGTGTGTCTACTGGACTACACTATTGGTAAAAAATTCAAAACAATCTACCCATCTACAAAAATTACCTGGATATATTTAAGCAATTAAACATGAGGAGGGTGTTATTGCCAATATACCACAACTACACTGTGTGCACAGTTATTAGGCAAGTTGTATTCTTGAGGATTAATTGTATTGTTCAACAACTACAGTGCTTTCGGTCAATCCAAAATGTGAAAAAACACCTCCAACCTAAATATTTAAGAAGGTAAAAGTGAGGTCTTTGCTTTTTTTGGAGAATATCTATGTGTGCAATTGTTGGGCAACTATTAGTGTGCACACTAATAATGCAACTTAATGGAAAAATGTTTCCCATCTCACTTGTTAAATTTAATCTGTTAAAGTGAGAAAAATAAACTCAAAATGTACAAATTAATATTTCTGACATTTCAAAACAAATCAGTGACCAATATAGCCACCCTTCTTTTCAATAACAGTCATAAGCCTTCCATTCATGGAGTGTCAGTTTCTTGATCTGTTGACAATCAACTTTTTGTGCAGCAGCAACCACAGCCTCCCAGACACTGTTCAGAGAGGTGTACTGTTTTCCTTCACCACAAATCAACCATTTAAGAAGGGACCACAAGTTCTCAATAGGGTTTAGGTCAGGTGAGGAAGGGGGCCATGTCATTATTCTTTCATCTTTAAGGCCTTTACTGGCTAGCCACACAGTCCTGCATAAAAATCATGGTCTTAAAATATTGACTTTTTCCTGTACCACGGCTTGAAGAAAGTGCCTTCTAAAAACTGGCAGTAGGTTTGGAAGTTGAGTTTGATTCCATCTTCAACCCAAAAAGGTCCAACTAGCTCATCTTTAATAATACCAGCCCATACCAGTACCCCACCTCCACCTTGCTGGCATCTGAGTCAAAGTGGAGCACTGTGCTCTTACTGATCCAGTCACGGGCCGTCCGTCAAGAGTCACTCAATCAGTTCATATTTGATATTGATAATTCTAAGCCCAGTCTTGACCTTTCAACTGTGTCTTGTTCAGTGGTGGTCGGGTTTCAGCCTTCCATACCTTGACCATGTCTCTGAGCACTGAACACCTTGTACTTCTGGGCACTCCAGGTAGGTTGCAGTTCTTGAATCTGACAGCACTGGAGGATAATGGGTTCCTGGTGGCTTCACGTTTGAGTCTTCTCAAATCTTTGGCAGTTAATTTGGCAGTTAAAACCATTAATTTTTTTCTGAACACGTTTTTTGCCACCCTGTTGACTATTTGTAACTAAACGTTTGATGGCTGTTTGGTCACGCCCCAATGTCTTAGCAATTTCAAAAGTGCTGCATCCCTTTGAAAGACTTTAAAAAAAATTACTTTTGAGTGAGTTAAACATTTTCCCTGAGGAATGGATCTGCCTACTAATTAGGGACACCTTGATATAGGGTGTTGATCTCCTTAGGCCACACCCTCCCTCTTTACACAAATAACTGATATGCTAAAATCCAATAAGCATTCCAGTTTATACAGCTTGGAGTTGGAACATATGCATAATAATAATGATGATATTGTTATCATCATTGAGGAAAAGCACGGTGCTCATTGTAAAATATGGAGCTACATCGCTTACATGCCCGATGATTAATCGGAACCCCAAAACATTGCAAAGCTAGTTTGTAAAAGAAGTTTAAAAGTTTGTTTCACGAATAAGGCAAAACTAAACCTCTCGAAGCTAAGCACCGCCCCGGGAATAAGATGGGGTGTCGACTTGCCTTGAAAAGTTTAGTTGCCGTGGTAAGCACTATCACATCCGCACAGCCACGAATGCACGCGTGTCAATAACTGTGCGACGTAACAGTGCGAAATTCCGAACACGTACAGTGGCAAATTTGAGAATTACCGAACATACTGAGAAGGTGTTTTTAGTGACTGTCAATGGCCTCTCAAAGCACTTTACAGAGCCTCACATTCACCCATTCATTCACTCATTCATACACAGACGACGGTGACAACCATGCAAGGCGCCAGCCAGCTAGTCAGGAGCAGCTGGGGTTAGGTGTCTTGCTCATGGACACCTCAACACTTGGTCTGGAGAACCCAGAGATTGAACCACCAACCTTCCGGTTGCTAGACAACCTACTTGAGCCACTGCCGCCACACTCAAAACTTGACTGGCACAATGATTTTTATCTGTTTAGGGGTCTGCAGTTTTCCTTTAATATATACATATTTTTTAAATGTATTATGGTTATCAGTGATTTTCCATGGTATACATTTTTATTGATACCCAGGTACCAAAGCAAGTATCAGTATCAAAGTCATGTTGGTATTGTGACAACCATGGTCCACATATTTTGGTCATATAATGCAGTGGGAGACCAAACGGAAGGACACAAAGTTGGCTTGAACCCGATGTCCCCAGGGTGCATGTGTGGTCCAGAGTTATGACGTTAGACCACTACACCAAATTCCGGCACAGGTTAATAGCTGTTCTGATGTTCGAAGAAATGTGGAGTGGTACATTATATAATCAAAAGTATGTGGACAGCCCTAATAATTGTGGAGGAGTTGTATTGGTCTAGGGCTGTTTTTCAGCTTAATTCCAGTGAAGGGTCATCTTAATACTATAGGATATACACCACACCGCGTTCCAAAATATTATGCAAATTGGAATTAAGTGTCATAAACATTAAATATTTAGTTTTTCAATCAAACTCATGGATGGTATTGTGTCTGCGGGCTCTTTGGATCACTGAAATCAATGTCAGACACCTGTGATAATTAGTTTGCCAGGTGAACCCAATTAAAGGAAACCTACATAAGAAGGATATTCCACATTATTAAGAAGGCCACATGTTTCAAGCAATATGGGAAAGAAAAAGGATCTCTGCTGTGGAAAAGCATCAAATAGTGCAATGCCTTGGACACGGTATGAAAACATAAGATATTTCATGAAAACTTAAGCGTGATCATCGTACTGTGAAGAGATTTGTGGCTGATTCAGAGCACAGACGGGTTTGTGCAGATAAAGGCATAACGAGGAAGGTTCCTGACAGACAAATTCATCAGATTAAGAGAGCAGCTGCTTAAATGCCATTACAAAGCAGCAAATAGGTATTTGAAGCTGCTGGCAGTTGTGCATAAACCTACTACTCGGCCACCCCTAACCAATGCTCACAGGCAGAAACGGTTGCAGTTGGCCCAGAAATACATAAAGACTAATTTTCAAACAATCTCATTTACTGATGAGTGCCATGCAACACTGGATGTTCCAGAAAAAAAGAAGTCATGGTTGGTGGATGGCCACCTTGTCCCATTAAGGCTGCAACGTCAGCAAGGAGGTGGCGGAGTCATGTTTTGGGCCAGAATCATGGGGAGAGAGCTGGTAGGCCCCTTTAGGGTCCCTGAAGGTATGAAAATGACATCAGCAAAGTATATAGAGTTTCTGACTGACCACTTTCTTCCATGGTACAAAAAGAAGAAACGTGCCTTCCGTAGCAAAATTCTTACCTCTTATGCTATGGGCATAAAATGAGAGAAACTCATGGTGTGAATTGAGAACCTTTGGAGCATCCTCAAGTAAAAGATCTATGAGGGTGGGAGGCAGTTCACATCAAAACAGCAGCTCTGGGAGACTATTCCTGCATCCTGCAAAGAAAATCAAGCAGAAACTCCATAAACTCACAAGTTTAATGGATGCAAGAATTGTGATGGTGACATCAAAGAAGGGGTCATTTGTTAACATGTAACTTGCCCTGTTAAGTTGTGTTTGATTGAAATAGCTTTTGATTTCAGTAAATATGACCTCCTAATGCTGCAAATTCAACAAATGACCATTTTCAGTTCTTTACAACCTATATTGTTTTGAAACTCTGTTGTGCATAATAATTTAAAACAGTGCATGTTGAGTATTTTTTTAAATACTGTTTTCATTGGGTGGTTTGTTTAATGAAATTCAAGTTGTACCCTAACGGTTGGTGACTTGAAAGTTATACTGAATGTAATTTGCATCGACTATTTAGGAAAATCTGTGTAAAATATAATTTGCATAAAGATATTTTTGATTATTGGTAGCTTCCAATTTTGTGGCAACAGTTTGGGGAAGGCCTTTTCCTGTTCCAGCATGATTGTGCGCAACGACCGGGTCCATAAAGACGTGGTTAGACAACTTTGGTGTGGTCCAACATCAGCGCCCAACCTCCCAAATACTCTTTTGGCTGAATGGGCACAAATTCCCACAGACACACTCTAGAATCTTTTGGAAAACCTCAGAAGAGTGTCACCTGTTATAGCCGCAAAGTTGGGGCCAACTGTATATTAATTCCCATGTTTTTTTTATCGGATGTCCAACAACTTAATGAGTGTGATGATTAGGGGTCCACATTCTTCTGGCTATATAGTACACATTGACCATATTCCACAAACACATGATGTGCCTTGGTGCTGTTATAAACATGACTACATAGCTCAACATGAATATATTTGGTATAATACACATCACATGTGTATCACACTTCAGCACTGTTAACGCCGTGTGCTGCTGCAGTTCTAAAGCGCTCTACTGGTTTCACATCGGACTGATCTTCAACAGCCATACCTTCTGACATTGTCATGGTTCCCTCCACGTAGAAGTTCCTAATTACAGGATCTTTTCCCACCTAGGAACTTGTGTTTCCAATATAAGAGACTATTGTTAATCAGCTTCTAGGTGCATTTTCCAAGTTTATTTTCGGCCTTTCATACATTTTGCTTGTCCTGATGTAACACTGTTTTCTCTAACAGGATTCAAGGTATTTTGTTCATTCTCAGTCCCTCAGACTGTTTATTCGGCTCATTTTAACAACAGCGAAATGTTAGACGTGTTTGTTAGCAACAGCTATTGATTGTGCTGGGTGGATGCTTCGGTGGAGCTAGCCAGCACTGATGAGTGGCCTGCTTTTGTTTTGGCCGGAGATGAGACTATTCTCCTACTCTTCATTGATCCAGCCAGGGCCAGCTGACTTAATAAACCCCAGCTGGAATGATGAAGGGGGATAGGAATGAGGCAGTTAGGCTGTACCTTACCTCCTTGTTCATTCGTCAAACCCAGACCAATATATGGTACGGATTTGAAGGAAACACATTTCAGCTATTGACGAAAATATACTTTGGTATGGGCACTTTGCTCAAACCCATCCAAACTGATTTGTGGTTCAATTGAGTCTGTGGTCTGAGTCGGTGAGTTTCACAGCTGAACCGTCCCCCTCTCCCAGGCTACGAGCGGATCCATCACTAAGAGATGCTGACAGGTCCCCTCTCTCTCTTCGCTCCACCAGGTGACGTCATCGTGAACATCAACGGGCTGTGTGTGCTGGGGAAGACGCACGCCGACGTGGTTCAGATGTTTCAGTCCGTCCCTGTCAACCAGTACGTGGACATGGTTCTGTGTCGGGGCTACCCGCTCCCTGAGGACAGCGGTGTGACCGATGAGGCCCTGGGGGACGTCGCTGCCGCCCTGCCCTGCGAAGCCTCCCCTTCGACTTCCACCTCTAACCTCCAGGAGGTGCACTACGTCACCAGCCCCGACGGCACCCTGCCGAGACAGGTACCGCCAGAAAACACATTTGAGCTGGGTTCCTCTCAATGTTTCTTCCTTTTTTGCAATGTGGTTCTTCTGAATCTGCTGTTGCTCTAGGCTGGGTTAGTGTTATTTACCATGTGTTATTTGATGGATTGCTTGATTGATTTACAGACCCCAGCAGCGGCAGTTCCAGCCATGACCAACGGCGGGCGCCACTACACCGAGGTCCCAGACACCACACTGTTACAGCCAGAGCTGGTGGCCGTGCCCCTGGTAAAGGGGCCTGGGGGGTTTGGCTTTGCTATCGCAGACTGCCCCCTGGGACAGAAGGTACAGTTGATTTATCCAGGTGGACTGATTCAAACATCAAATCATTTGCAATGGTGACCTGTCCAAGATAATGAGCAATTTTGCAAGATGCCACACACATTTCACATGAAATACACAAACACAAAATATATGAAATGCTCAGTACAACTCTATTACATCATGTGCAAATGAGGTATGTTTAGAGCAGTAGTTCAAAGACTAAACCATGGTGGCAGAGCAGTAGTAATTTTTTAACACCAACACTTAGGTAACACACTTAGGATTTATTATAAATAAACACTCGTTACCACCATGGTGTGCAGAAGAGCATCTCTGAATGCACAACCCTTCGAACCTTGAAGCAGATGGGCTACAGCAGCAGAAGACTGCACCGTGTGCCTGTCCTGTCAGCTAAGAACAGCAAACTGAGGCTAAAATGTGCACCGGCCCACCAAAATTGACAATACAAGATTGGAAAAATGATGCATGGTCTATTTCTGCTGTGATATTCAGATAGTAGGGTCAGAATTTGGCATAAACAACAAGAAAGTCCAGTCTTATGCCAATTGAGCTTCATTTAAATGCCACAGCCTACCTGAGTATTGTTGCTGACCATGTCCATCCCTTTATGACCACAGTGTACCCATCTTCCATAACGCGACATGTCGCAAAGCTCACATAATCTAAAAAGGGTTTTCTTGAACATGAGTTCAATGTAATCAAATTACCTTTTTAAAATCAATACATGTATTGTAATTTACTATAGCCTAACCAGACCTAATGTAATACAATGTTACCTAATCTAATGTAATACCAGGTAAAAATGATCCTGGATGCCCAGTGGTGTCGCGGTCTGCTAAAGGGTGATGTGATCAAGGAAATCAACCGTCAGAACGTCCAGACACTGAGCCACGCCCAGGTGGTAGACATCCTGAAAGACCTACCGGTGGGCAGCGAAGTCAACGTGCTGGTTCTAAGAGGAGGTGAGTCAGGTTCTATTACCAAGCTGTTTGTTACAGAGGATGTGAGACAGGTTCTGTTTTCCAAGCTGTGTGTTACACAGGAGGTGAGACATGTTCGGTTAAAAAGCAGTGTGTTACACATGAGCTGAGACACGTTCTGTTAACAAGCTGTGTGTTACACAGGAGGTGAGACATGTTCGGTTAAAAAGCAGTGTGTTACACATGAGCTAAGACATGTTCTGTTAACAAGCTGTGTGTTACACAGGAGGTGAGACATGTTCTGTTACCAAGCTGTGTGTTACACATGAGCTGAGACACGTTCTGTTACCAAGCTGTGTGTTACACATGAGCTGAGACATGTTCTGTTAACAAGCTGTGTGTTACACAGGAGGTGAGACATGTTCTGTTACCAAGCTGTGTGTTACGCAGGAGGTGAGACACGTTCTGTTACAAAGCTGCTTTTTTAAAGAGGAGGTGAGACACGTTCTTTTACCAAGCTCTATTTTTAAGAGGAGGTGAGACAAGTACTTTTACCAAGCTCTTTTTTAAGAGGAGGTGGGACATGTTCTGTTACCAAGCTGTTTATTAAAGAGGAGGTGAGACAGGTTCTGTTACCAAGCTGTTTATTAAAGAGGAGGTGAGACAGGTTCGATTACCAAGCTGTGTGTTACGCAGGAGGTGAGACACGTTCTGTTACAAAGCTGCTTTTTTAAAGAGGAGGTGAGACACGTTCTTTTACCAAGCTCTATTTTTAAGAGGAGGTGAGACAAGTACTTTTACCAAGCTCTTTTTTAAGAGGAGGTGAGACATGTTCTGTTACCAAGCTGTTTATTAAAGAGGAGGTGAGACAGGTTATGTTACCAAGCTGTTTATTAAAGAGGAGGTGAGACAGGTTCGGTTACCAAGCTGTGTGTTCCACAAGAGGTTTGCCTCTTAACGATAACATCTAAATTTCAATTTGGGACTCTATTCATCAAAGAATGTCTAGAAGCTCTGGGAATGAGACATGAGATTCAAATGCCTGTCTGTATTTTTAATGGAACAATTTGATGTTTCTAGAGATGTTCAGTTACTGTATTAAAATGTAAAACTACCAGAACAAGGATGCCTCTGCTGAACAGGTAAATAGCCTTTGTTCTGTTACCAAGCTGTGTGTCATTGCGGCTTCCAGTGCAAAGTGTATGTGCTCATCCTAGGTAAGCAAGATTAGGCTGCGTACACCTTGAGCAAGGTCAGCTTTAATGTTCAGCTGAGTTGACAGTAATTAGACTAAGATGTGTATTACAAAGCTGCCTCTAATTGATCTGCTATCCCTGGGTCTCGGTGATCGGAGGCAGTGCATGACCTCATTACAGTCAACACTCTAGTGGTCCGAGGAGGTGAATAGGTGGCCCTGATGAGGTGTGAGCCATGTAACTGCCAGGACAACAATGTTAAAGCCAAGGTGGGGTGGGGAGTTTGTGCCCTGGTTACCTAGTAATGACGCGGACACCCACTGTTTAAAGAAGCAATTTCATGCTCTAGTCCATCGGACCATTTCCTTTTTGCACGTCTGTCTGCCAGCAAGGAGGCAGGTCCAGGCAGCTGTAAAAGCCCGGGTGTGAATGTGCTCCCCTGGCCAGAGAGCGATAGGATGCTAGTGGGAGTTAGATCCAGGCGACGATGGCGTTTGGTCTGGTAGTTATCTAACTAATCAGCCTTCAGTGGCAGGCAGTCTGACAGAGGCAGTCTGACATTTTGTGTGAAGCAGAGTAATTGTTGCCCCATTCTCCTCTTCAAAGGCGATTCTGTCACTGAATGGCTTTTTCCTACGCCTGCATTCACCACAATAGCCAGAGGGACACTTTGACCAGAACAGGAAGAAGAGGCGGAAGACAAGCTTGTGGGAGTTCGATTTAACCAGAGCTCTCTCTATGGACAGGACCCAGATTTAGACAGAGCTAACTCCATGTTAGAACTTACATTTAAACAAAGCTAACTCCATGTTAGAACTTAGATTTAAACAGAGCTAACTCCATGTTAGAACTTAGATTTAGACAGAGCTAACTACGTGTTAGAAAGTAGATTTAAACAGCGCTAACTCCATATTAGGTCCTAGATTTAAACAGTGCTAACTATATGTTTGGGTCCTAGATTTAAACAGAGCTAACTCCTTGTTAGAACTTAGATTTAGACAGAGCTAACTCCATATTTGGTCCTAGACTTAATCAGAGCTAACTCCATGTTTAGGTCCCTGATTTAGAGAGAGCTAACTCCATGTTAGAACTTACATTTAAACAGAGCTAACGCCATGTTAGAACTTAGATTTAAACAGAGCTAACTACATGTTTAGGTTCTAGATTTAGACAGCACTAACTCCATGTTTAGGTTCTCGATTTAGACAGTGCTAACTCCATGTTTAGGTTCTCGATTTAGACAGTGCTAACTCCATGTTTAGGTCCTAGATTTAGACAG
>JACXGM010015333.1:0-21376 GCA_016801145.1 Umbra pygmaea | reverse complement strand
AGATAGATAGATAGATAGATAGATAGATAGATAGATAGATAGATAGATAGATAGATAGATAGATAGATAGATAGATAGATAGATAGACAGATAGACAGATAGACAGATAGACAGATAATACAGACATCTGTAGCTTATCAGATACAATCAAATGGATGCTTATAAAAACCATGCAATCCCAATGCCTTATTTACAAAATGGCGAATCTTGCGCTGTTTGAATATGTGATAAATGGAAGAATTTAAAAGGAACGCATCTATATATAGCAAGAAGACTTGCTGGCAAACGAGGACGAGTGGCTTATGAGCTGGTTCCGACTTCCTCGAGCCATCCTGTTGGACCTCTGCGCTCTTTCTAGCCCAGCAATACAGAGGAGCACTCGGAGAAACCACACTGTGCCAGTCCCACTTCAAGTCCTTACAACATTTTCTGGATTTCTGGCGACTGGCACTTTCCAGAGGGAATTGGCTGGCAGGTCAGGGATATCTCAGCCAACCCTTAGCCGGGTTGTGCCAGACGTCTTAGTAGGTATAATTGGGTTGTCGCATAATTAAGTACATGAAGTGTCCGTACACGGCAGGTGAACAGGCAAACAAAAAAGCACAATTTGCAGCTATGTCCGCTTTCCCAAATGTAATCAGTGCTACTGACTGCACTCATGTTGCCATTAATCGAAAAATCGAAACCATTTTCATTCCATCACTGTCCAAATAATTTGTGATGCAGACATGTTGCTCACTAATGTAACTAATGTTCCCCTACCAGTGGCAGACACTTTTGCGATGAAGTGCTAGATCCTTTTTGGCATCGACTTTGAAATCTGACCATTTTTTTTATTTCAGCCATGGTCCAAGTTTCTGAGGATGCGGCATTCACAGCATCTGCAACCTTTTGCAACTCCAATGCATTTTTGGCATTAGTGACACCCACACTGTGCCCTCCTAACAAATTTTTCCTCCTCTTTTCTACCTCTCCAAGAAGAAGTTCTACTTCTTATTGAGTGAAGTTTCTTTTTTGTTTTTCCTCCGTGTTTGTCATGATGTTTCAGTCAATTAATATTAATTTGGGGGCATTTTACTGACTATTTATGGCCAACTATGGGCGTGACATGAAGCCACAAAAGCTGCGCCACATTTAGAGTTTGTTGTGATTTATAAAGGGAAACCGGCGTAGGACGTGCATGCTCACGGTTTTATAAATCAGAATATTTGTTTTGTCCGTATGCCAGCTTTGTGTGATGGATTGCCATTTTTCTCTTGTTCTCGTTCCAGAGGTTTTCAGTAGGGGTTAATTTAAGGTATTGACTCATTTACATTAATTGAATTATTTGCCGACCTTAAGACGCCAAGTTGGCGTTAACACAATGAAGACAAAAGAACAGGCTGGTCGCAATAAGATTAATAGAAAATGTCTCGGCCCAGTGGGGAGATGTTGGTCTTTGTGGATCTTCACATGTCTTTTGGCCAGCTGGCTAGATAAATACCTGGAGAGAAAAACATGACATGTGCAACCTTGTGGTATATTTCATACATTCTTCCTTTATGGGACAGTCATAAACACATCCAATGACACAGTATTTGTTCCAGTGGCTATTGTGTTACATAAGTAGGTCTGTTGGATTTTCACCCTAAGGCTGTGTCTGTGTGGTCCAGTCAGGGGGTTTGATGAATCTGACCCCCCTTTTCCTGTCTTAGCTGCTCTCAGAAAGGCCCTTGTGTTGAATAGGTGTGAGAGATGCCAGCCAGCAGCCAGCTTTTAAGATATGCATATTTGTCCTATAAACCATTTTCTCATTCCACTACACCTAAATTAACAAAATGATCTATGCCGTTTTTACATAACCATTAAATCCACAGCAACGCCAGTACCCAAGCTAGGGGGGTGTAGTGGCAGAGAAAGCTCTATGTTGTATTGTGTTTCTTTTTCATTTGAGATGTTATTTCATCTGCAGTCTCTTAAGGAACCCAGGATTTTACATGTCATGAATAAGGTGCAAACGTTTGAACAGATGCCTCTCGTCTAATCTTGTCAGTTAATAGTGATACGTACCACAGATTACCCATAGACCCTATATATTACTAGACGTAGCATCAGGTTCGGCAATGTGATGCAAATGCGGAAGTGCCTTAAACCTGCATTCTGTCTGAATTCCAGTTGGGGGCGACACGTAAGGTAGCAAAAGAGGACAGTTTCTGTAGAAGTCTATGAGAATATGACCCACTTCACACTTGATTTATTACCTCATTAAACATTTTTATAATGAGTTTATGGTCTCAATTGCTAGTTTTAAGTCTTCTGCAATACAGAATGATGTTCATTTTTTAAATTATGGTCTTGTTGATTTTAAAATCGGTGATAAAGCAAGGGGTGTTTTAGCGCGTAGCTATGTCGTTCGGTTGTATGACAAGACACTCAAAGGAGTTGGAAGTTCAGTTTTTCCAGCAAGTAACATTACATTTAGTTTTACATGTTGTTTTAATACTGTTTTTCATTAGCTTACGTTAGCATCCCAATTAATATCAGTTAGCTAGCTAGATTACTCCATCTCGTCTAAAATCATCACATCCGCAACCAAGATGTCTGCGCCCGTAATGGCAAATTCGACAATTCAAATAGGATCTTCACAAACCAATTGGTGACGTCACACATGCTATGTCCAGTAATATATACGGTCTATGGGTTTACCGCAGGGGGAGTTTAATAAAAAAAAAGGTACAGTTTTTGCCTACCAGGTAGCATCAATGTGCAGAGCAATTGTTCATTCAAAGCTGTGTTTGGCTGACAGCTGTTTATAATTTGACTTGCTTAACATAGCTTACAGTATATCTGTATCATTAAAGACTTTTACATATTATTTTATTGAAAAAGACATTGTTTTTGGCACTTCGGCCTGCATTGGTCATCATCAGGGATGGAAACTTCTCAGACACAGCAGACATAATGAACACTCTTAGATTAAGTGCTAAAGGCATCCTTGTGTCTGGATCATCACAGTTTGGTGAAATACATTTTTGTTAATGTTTTCCCTAGTGAGATGAATGAAACAAATAAATGATTTTCACCTATTTAATGTGTTTTTATATGTCTGTTAATACTGTGTTTGGGTTATTTTTTGCAGCAACATAAAATATGATTTACCGGTAGATTACCAAAACAAATATAACTAGAACTGCAAGCAGTTGTAACGGGGTCCAAGCCGTCCCTGGCGAGTCCCCCCTGGTGCAAGTCACCCCTGATGACACGTGGAGCCCACGGAAGAAAAACCTATGAAATCGGAACCCAAGGAGCGATGGCTATGACGCAAATGCTGGAAAATATCACGACACCCGAGCTGCAAGGTCTATGGTAATTTGCATGTGCTCTGACATTTACAACGCAGTTAAAAATGTTGAAGAAGTGTTTTGAACACGGTCGAAAATGTCAGAGACGATAAAACAGTTGTCATTTACAAGAAAACACAGGGGATTACAAACTAAGAAAGCAAATGATCAAATGCTATCACACAGTATGTCTATCCATAAACTGTCATTCAGAAAACAGGTTTTAAGATAGTAGAGGTAATTGGAGTGCCATACAGCTGTGGCTAATGATTCAGATAGCATATTTGAATGAACTGACATTTGGTTCAATTTGTCCTAGTTGCGCAGGGAAAGGGTTTAAAGTTGACATAGATTTTAAAAATCATGGTGTAGTGGAAGCAGGAAATGTTTACAGGACAGATATGCAGATATTAAGAGCTGGCACCTGGCTGTCTACCCCACACCTATCCTTCCCGGAGTTGCTTCCTTAGAGACGCAAATACAGAGGATGAAGGGAGGTGTGAAGTATTCACCCCTCTCCCTGGACCACACAGCCTGAATGTAAAGACCAACTGAACACCTAATGTAAAACACCAGCCAAAGGACCAAATAGTATAATATTTGATGTTTTCCTGACTGTCCCATAAAGGGAAACTTTGGTATACACATACCACTGTGTTGCACATGTCATGTTTCTCTTTACAGATAACGTATAGTTGGCTGGCCAGAATATGGAGGATAGTTCCACAGAGTCAAACGTATGTTTCCCCCCCTGGGGTGGGACATTTCAATTTCATGTATATGTACACAGCCAGTTCCTTTGTACTCAATGTAAATGTCTACAGCCGGTCTTTTGTACTGATTGTATTTGTGACCTAAAGTCTGTTAATAATTTAATCTATGTAAATTTGTCAATAGTGGTCCTTTGTTTCCACTTTCGATGGCCAGTGAAACGTGATTGCCATTGGGGTTGAGCGGGAAGGGGGGAGCACTTTTTCGGGAAGGAGATAAAAGTCTATGTTCAACTAAGTTTAAGGAGTTCAAATCGTAGACGATGCTCCGGGCAATCTTTGCTCTAGCCGTGTGATTAGAATTGTAGTTTTTGTTAGGCCGAAGGATTTCAGAACGTGAACTATTTTGGGTATGTAACTTGTGTTACGCACTGCCTCCCCAGGAGGGGAGTGGGATCCTACACCTCGTTGCCCAAACGGTCAGAGACAGGAGTATGGAGTCGTGGGTGCGAGCAAGGACACAATCACAAACAGGTACCGTAATACAATGGGCTTTATTTGCCACGGTAAACAATAAATGGTAAGTGAGGAGACTGTGGGTACCAAATCAAAGAACTAAACAAAAAGTCCCCCAACCCCTTACCTGTCCTATCTCCCACACAAAACTAACTAAACTGGCACATGGTCAAGGCGCCCTACCCAAACTTACAGCAGGTGGCCCATACCAGGTCTGACTAGTGTGCTTTAGACAAGGGAGTCCCCTACGGGCAAGATGTATGCTCCGGAGCAGCTCTAGGCTAAATCTCCTCATTCCCTGTGAACAAAAGAACAACAAAAAGGGGATTAATGATAGAAATATAACTATTAAATAACAGAGACAAAACTAGCACTAACAACTCATACACACATCATAGGCCTACCATTCTCTCTAACAAATATCCTAAACAAAACTCTTACTCTAACAACTAACACTAAAGTACACCATACACAGCTCACAAATATACCACAATTCTGTAGGTACACTGCAACCTCACACAGAGCAACCTTACACCACCAGAGAGAGAGAGAGAACAAACAAATGGCACATTTTATAGAGGGGAAGGGCATGATGGGATCGCTGTTAATTGCCGAAACCAGGTGTACAGGATAACGAAGGGGAGGAGTCAGTGATAAGTGATGAATGGAGGGACTGATGACTGGATCTGCACCACCTGTGGAGAAACATACGAACAGAACAGAACAAACACAGAACAGAACAGAACCACAGTACAAAAACACCAATACTGAACCAGGGGACGTAACAACTTGTATTTCGTTGTCCGGTTGAAGAGTTGTATTTCTTATGCTCTTTGTCTGGAATTAAATGTTATTTGATTGTATACTGAGTTCCGTCTGAGTCTCCTTCAGTTATTACCAGTACATCTCCGAAGGAGATTTTCGGGTGTTACTTTTTACCTTGTTAACTACATTCACTAGTATTCTGTTCATTTATGACACACACACACTCTTTGCTAGCAAGCTATTCCAGGCTTCCCGTGTAATCACTGAGACGTAAAGACCCACAGCGTGGCCCCTCAACCGGCAAAGGGAGAAAAGAAGGGTTTTCTGTGTTGCGATTCGGCAAAGGGAGAAAAGATCAGCCCACCCCTGGGCATTCCTTATCCCTCGACTCTACTATTCAGTTCAGCCTCTGGAGGTATTTCTGCTCGTAGGGGCGAGCTGACACTCATAGATTCTCGCACGGCTGTTGCAGGCGTATCCGTGAGGACAGGTTAGCCCGTACATATTACATACTTATTGTGGCTCGGAGCGTCCAGGCTAGCGACCTGACGGCTTCCAAGTTCACGCCCGCGAGGCCCTGGTTGAACTTGCTCAGCTAACACATAAACACATGGAGTCAGATTTGTAGATATTACAGTGCCTTGCGAAAGAATTCGGCCCCCTTGAACTTTCGATCTTTTGCCACATTTCAGGCTTCCAACATAAAGATATGAAACTGTATTTTTTTGTGAAGAATCAACAACAAGTGGGACACAATCATGAAGTGGAAGATAATTTATTGGATATTTCAAACATTTTCAACATATAAAAAACTGAAAAATTGGGCGTGCAAAATTATTTATTTTTCAAAAAATCATAGTTTTATATCTTTATGTTTGAAGCCTGAAATGTGGCAAAAGGTCGAAATGTTCAAGGGGGCCGAATACTTTCGCAAGGCACTGTATATCTCTACGAGACAACTAAGATAAATAAGATCATTCTCCACGCTTCTCATTAAGCACATTATTTATCTGTTTAACTCAGAACATTGCCCAGAGGGAAAAGGAAATATATCAATTATTAATGTATTAATTTCATGTGCATATTAATGGTAGTCTCTTATTTCCCTTACTACAATGGTTTCTGTAGCAATTTATTGTAGTAATTTGTGTATGTCTACCCATCCTGTCTGTACACTTTGCCTTACACATTAAACAAAACAAAACAGAACCAAATAATGAGTTACCTGCTTTTGTCTAAAGGAAGCAATTTCCTTTTTTTTCTGTATCTTTATCCCATATCCCTTTCACTGTTCAGATTAGGTGGCTACATTATGCCAACGGTTCATGTAGCACATTTGAATGAACTGATCTTTGATTTAATTTGTCCTAATTGGGCAGGAACAAGGCTTAAAGTTAACATTGATCCGCAAAATCATGGATTCTGTAGCAATTTACTGTAGTATCTTGTGTATATCAGCCCATCTTGTCTGTACAATTTGCCTTACACAATAAACAAAACAAAACAGAACCAAATAATGAGTTACCTACATTTGTCCAAGAAACAATTTCCTAAAACATTTTGCAGCTTTTTTTATGTTACTGTATCCCATTTCCCTTTCACTGTTCAGGTTAGGTTGCTACTTAAGGCTGCTGCCAACATTATACATTATAGATAGTTGTTCATGGAAATGTTTTGTATTGTTTTTTTTGTAGAATTTTGTACTAGATTAGCAATAAAACATTATAACCCTGCACACTGCAAACAATAAATAAAGTTTTACAGAGGCATAGGCATATGTAGTAACCCCAATGAGTGACATTTTATCAGAATATAGCATAGACAATATGCTTTAAAATTTAGGAAACATTGGATAGAATAGAACACCACAATAAATCTGCTAAATAAATGTATATTACATTCATCATTAATTTTCCTTCTCTTTGTTTGAATCAAATTGTAGCCTATACATTTAATACACATTTTCTATATGTTCTATAATGTCTGACACAATAAAAAACTCAAACTTTTGGATAGACATTATGGAAAGCGGAACAGTGGCGAGACAAACATCAGGAAATATTGAGGTGTGAGCTACAAGGTCTTTGGTACATCACTGTTATAAATATCCTATTAACACTGATTGAGTCAAAGGGCCAAAACTGATCTACATTAATGATAGCGCCCCCAATGCCAAATTTGGTACAGAGCCTCAGAGCGGCATGCCAAACAAGAACAAGAAGTTCAATGTTCATAACATTTACTACTGAAAAGATATTACAATTGCAATTATTCCAGTTACATGCATTGACTTATTGGCCAAAACACATAAACATTGATTAAAGTGCCCCATATCGGCCTATCTTCACCAAATTTGGTACAGAACATCAAAGTGGGACATTGAACAACAATCTCAAGTTTTTTGATGATAGCATTTAATTTGGCAGTGATATACTAAAGTTCATATTTCGTAGCTAGCTACGAAAATTTGTTTGTTCGTCAATTGCGCATAGTTTAACGTAACAAAATTAGTTTGATAACTTTTGGTCAGGTTCATCTGGAGATGCTAGGTACAAAGTCTCATGCAGATCGGTTGCACGGTCTAGGAGAAGTTCGAAAAAGTTGGTTTGCGCATTGCGATATTGTGAAAAATCTTGTTATCACAAATGTGCGTGTCCTATTTCATCGGCTTCAGCTCAGTTCAAGGTACACTGGATATAAGGATTTCTATTTTGCAATGTGTAATATGGGAGTTATGGGCACAAAACACGTTTGACATCATTATAGTGCCACCTAGTGGTCCACATGTATAATTTTGGTATGTGAGGTCCAGTAACCATTGCGCATCTACACTGTAAATTTGAATTTACTCACATTAGTACAAGGGGTGGATCCAAAACTGGGTCCCATAGGCCACGCCCCTTTTGACAAATCAAAACCCCAATGTAGGGGTGGCCTCAAGAGTTGCCCTAGATGGTAGCCTCAAAATTTTGTAAAAATCGGATGAGCCGTTGATGTGATATAAAGTTTTTGTAGTTGTAGCGCCCCCTAGTAGCCAATTTTCATAAAACATTCAAACATACAAGCGCCCTGGACTATAATTTGACACAAGGTCCAACTGAAAGAAAAAAAAGCTTGCAATATGGCATTCCAGAACGAATTCCAAATTTGGGTGGACTAATAATAATATTAATAGAATTACGGACTTCAATATATTGATGCACTTCGTACAATCAAAATAATAACACTGTTCAAAAATAAATGTGCCTCGATGGGCAAAACATACCTCTATGTAAAAAACACACTAACAACTGTAACAGAAAAATGAGCTACAGCGAAATCACACACAGACATTAACTAAATACAAATACTAATGAATGTTTGCAGCTGTAGTTTTTAGAAAGTAACCAAAAGTGATCTATTGGTTAAGACAATAATGAGTAAACTGGAGCTGGCTGTGAACAGCTGAGGCAAATGAGAACAATGTATTAGATATGGAATGAACATGTTTTCCAGTAAGCAGAACACAAGAGATTGTGGGACGTGGCTGGAACACCACCTCTAGACTTCCAGGAGGGGGCACTGTTACATTCAAGTAATATAAAGTGAATGAGCATTTAGCGGACGATGGGTAGAAACAGGATGACTGTAATTCTAAGCATATGCAATATGTACTAGGGCTGGGCAATAAAACGATAACGATATGTCTCGCGATAGACACGTAATCAATATCAATGTAAAATGTGTTCGATAATACATTCGATAATTTCCTTTGTTTCGTCGGAAGAAACCAGCGGTTGCGATGCAATTTTGGTTGCATATACAAAGGCACTCACTCTCAGGTAACCTAGCAATATAGCGAGTGACACGCTAACAGCCAATCATTTAACAGTATCAAGTTTGATTGAGCAATATTATTGTCTTGTGATTCGTGTTGGATTCCGCACGAATCACAAGTGCCGCAGCGAGCGAGGAAATTGTTGATAAAACGGGAAAAGTCAGCTTGCCAGTATGGCAGTTTTTTGGTTTTTAAAAGTCTGACCGTAGTCAGACCAATGTCCTCTGAAAATTATGCAAAACCGTCATCCCCACCAAGACTGGTAATATCACAAACTTGTTTTCCCCACCTTCTCAGGTCTCAGGGTTCTCTGTTTATATTTAACACTTTGCACTATTTTATTACACTTTATCAAGCATTTCTTAAGTATTCAAATTTTGCACCTTAGTGTAACAGATAATTGTTAGTGTTCATTGTGATTTTAGACTTATGTTATATTTTAAATATTTGAGTGTTTTCCATGGTTGTGTTGACATTTCTGCCTTTATTACTGATGGGATTATAATCAGTTAATCAGTGGAAGGTTACATTTAAAATAAAAATGTTTAAATTTAATATTTTTTTCCTGCTCCTTGTTCTAAATAGGTCATAAGACAGATCAATAACTATCGATATCGACCGATATGAAACACTTATATCGTGATAGAGTTTTCAGCCATATCGCCCAGCCCTAATATTTACACATTAATATTATGACTGAATATACCATATGTAGAATATAGTATATGTTCAGTAATATTGCTAGTGATATAAAGTGAATGAGCCACAAGGTACAGTAATGTACAGTATGTAGAATATATGAACATTATATAGTATTTGTAAACAAATATTATTTGACAGTAATAAGTAAAACACCAATTAGGTCCCAAAGTGAACAGAATTGAGGGGGGTGGGGGTGGTGTTACATTTGAGAGGTTGAATTCAGTGAATTGTCAATATGGGGGTGAGGAGGTAGGGGGTGGCGCTACCACTGACTGTTTTCAGCAAGGTAACAGCAGCAGGGAAGAAGCTGTTTCCATAGACCATTGGTTCTTGGTAATTCCAAATGTGTCCATAATATAATGTGCAATCAATGAAAGGAACCAAATGTGTCTATGGTGATTAGATACAGTTCAATTTGAAGATTGCAAATCAATTTTTAGCATAAGAAAATATGGAGAGCTGGTATTGAATAGCTTACAAAGATGTTGCTATCCACATACATATGTTTTTACCTGAGAACCAATGGGTGTCACGCAGTACTCAACTAATTTAAGTTAAGTAAATCTTTCTCTGACACAATCTGTTTCTGAGCTTTATACTAATAGATGGACCACTTTTAAGGACAACATCTAAAGTATTTATTGCATTAGCAGGATGAAGTTATCAACATTTTAAACAGATTTACAGAAATGACGCAGCATTTATTATATGAGAAGCTGTAGCTCCCGCAGCACCAAAGTCTTGTACTCTCTCATGATGAAGCAGTCACTGACAATACTCTGAATATATAATTAAATTACATCTGTGTTTACCTTGGAGGATGTACAATCAAGTACTCTAAGTGAACAGTCACTGGGACCCAACAAAATGACCTTCTGCCGAAAACAGTCTGATAATGTCCATATTGGACCTCATGTCTTTGAGTATGTCATTTTTATAGACAAATATGCTTCTATTTAATCAAAACCTTGTTTTGATGTAGCAAATGTTGACACAATTTCCTGCAACAATGTAATGTAAGCATGGAAATTAGCATGCCAATAACAGTCCATTTCCAACTTATCACCTAGTATAGACATTGTTCAGCACGGGAAGTTAAGGGTGCTATGGCAACGGTTCCAAAGCCTCATTTTTACCTGTAATTGCAACTGTATTATCCCAATATTCTCCAGCTTCTCTGGAACATCCTGTTTCTGTCGTTCTGTAAATGCTTATGATCAAAAAAGCTATATTTTGTGTTTTTGTTTCTATGGTTACTTGCCATATGTTTGAGTGCATACAAATTCAATACATTAGAAATTGAAAGGAACAATTTGGTTTCAGAGAAATATGGAGTTCCGCCAGATTAATGAATTAATTTCAGGAAGCTGAACATCTGAAGATCTGTTCTGAATAGCTAACCATATTGTCCTTCTACAGTCACTGCTTTTACTGATTCAATCAAAACTGTTGGACGATTGACACATTCATATTCTCTGGCTGTCTTTCTTGGCAAAGAGAAAATGTAACACGTGTCTCAGAACAAGGTTGAAGTTGCTACCTCATGGCCAGTATTTCTGCCATTTACTGTCACAGTAAAGCACATTAATACTGTGTAGGTAGGCAGGTAAGTGACTGCATGTGTCTGCATCTGAGAGGACTTTAGGGGAAGTTATTGAATTAGTTTTGTCTATATATTTTCCAATATTCTTGACACCCCGTCTAGATGTATAGTAGTACTGTGTAATGAATTGTTTAACATTTTCTTTTCATGCATAAGATGGACAATTTATGAAGATACTTGAATATAGACTGAATTATTGTCCATAAAACATTGTGTTGACACAGACCATTAATTCAGGCATTTTGGTATGAACGTATTCAGTTCATTTTGAAATGTCACTTTTTTCTTCCAATGCACTCATACATTTCCGTCATATATTATCAGGAATTTCTTTTCTAAGGAAAATTGTGTCTTTTTGCACATACAGTATAGAGTAGACTGGAACTTGCATGCATTATTAAACTCATTTGAACGGGTGAAGCAGTAGTCTGACTAATTAGGAGATCCTCTCGTGCCAGCTCCACCTGCTCCCAGCTTTCCATCCCAGACACTGACATTTCCCAACATCCCCAACACACCTGAACCCATCCCACAACACAGATCCCAATCACCTGAATTCTACACACCTGTACCCAGTTCTCATTTCAGTATACAGTATATACTCGTCAGTTTGCTCTGCCCCTTGTGAAGTATTGTTCGTTTCAATCGATTTAATGAGCGCTACATTTATGGCCATTGATCTGTATTTGAAGTTTATCTGACCTGACCTGTTTTAACCTAGTGACCACGTTTATTTGGATCTGCCCGTTTGTACCTTTGCCCTGAGCCTTTCATGTATCAAACCTTGCCTACAACCTGGATCTCCTTGGAACCTGGTATGGTACTAATAAGAACTGTCTGTTTACCGAACCCTGCCTGTCCTCTGATAATCCCTGGAAACTGGTCTGGTTATTCTGAGAAATCTTGTATACCGAACCCTGCTGACCTGACCTATGTGTATGGAAAGTCATTATTAATTACTAAATATTATTGTGCATTTACAACCCTGTGCCATCTGAGTCGTATTCATGACACTGAGATGTGACTCACTGGCCTACACGGGAGCCTATTGAAATCACAATATTCCCCCAAACAATGTGCAAGCGTTCCTATTTACGGTACGAGCTATTGGAATGTTCACTGCTCCAACATTCCCCATC
This sequence comes from Umbra pygmaea, assembly GCA_016801145.1. Classification (NCBI taxonomy): domain Eukaryota; kingdom Metazoa; phylum Chordata; class Actinopteri; order Esociformes; family Umbridae; genus Umbra; species Umbra pygmaea. Next base: position 8,804 of record JACXGM010015333.1, on the reverse strand, counting down.
AATTCACTACATACTTTAGACATGTTGAAACATGACTGCTGTTCTTAATGATCGAGACATACGTGAGAGATTATATAATATATGCTTTTTCCCTACACCAAACATGCATGTCTTCCTGGCACCCTAATGTGTGTAAACATAAAGTCGACATGATCATGAAACAGCTTGGTTAATAGATCAAAAAATCAGAGTCATTCAATTCAAATAAGTGTTGTATCCAAAGAGCAGAAGAATCCCTTCTTTATCAACGCATCCTGCCGACAACATCAAAACACCCTTTCCAGACTTTAGTCCAGTAGAACTAGAGGAACAGGGCAGAAACCACCAAAAACATGCACCGTAGCCTAAATGCACTCACATGCTGTTTACCGATTGCCTCATGCCTCTATCTTTTTATTTTATTTAACCAGGTAAGTTGACTAAGAACAATTTCTTATTTACAGCAACGACCTGGGAGCAATTAGGGTAAAGTGTCTTGCCCAAGGACACAATGACATTTGGCTCAGTCGGGAATCGAACTGGCAACCTTCTGACTACAAGTCTGGCTCCCTACCCACTGAGCCATCTGCGCCCCTACCTCTCAGTCTCTCTTTACATACTTGTCTCCCTTGCCTCTGATTCCTCCTGTAATTAAAATAATAAAAACACTAGCAATCCAATATTTAAAAGAAGAATTATAGTACTGTAAGATGTGCCATGGCATTGGTTGGTCATACTAGGCAGTGTCTCCTGTAGTGTCCTAAACTTCTATTTTGTTGACACACCTATTGCAGGAAATATTCCCTCTGAATTCATACATCATATGCCTTTGTGTAGATGTACAGTCATAAGCAAACAGAGGGCAATCGGGCCTCCTCAGAGGCCTCTACTGTCCTAAAACATATTGCTGCTATGATAGTGGAGATACACACAGGGCCTTTAACAGTGGCCTTATCTGTTGTCCTTGAGAAACTGAACTGCGCGCTTGCAGTGGACTTCAAGATGAATATCGCTGGACAATTTGTTCAAATAGAGGTCATCACCACAACAACTGCTTCACATAAACAATGAATCGCAGACATTTCTTGTTCCTTCTTAATTTTTTAGTTTGTTATGTCTTTGTTTATTTGTATATAATATTAATTCATTTAAAGGTTAAGAGAGTATGGGACACAGACGTAAGTTGTGTTTTCTGTAAGTTCCTTCATCATTCAAATTTTTATGTAAATTATTGAACTGATCCTTCATCCTTCGCCATTTTCTGTAAAGTTTTTGTACTGATCCTTCAACCTTCTCTTTTTTCTGTAAAGTTTTTGTGCTGTTCCTTAATCCTTCTCTTTTTCATGTAAGTTCTTGTGCTGTTCCTTCATTGTTTTCTTTATTTCTTTAATAAAAAATGATTTAAAAAGCTTTTTGGATGCAGCTGGTTTGACAAATGTTTGTACCATCACCAGTGATGGTCTTAGTAATTTGGCGGCCCAAAGTGGAGACTGGTTGGGGGCCGTTTCATTATCGAGTAAATCAACTTAAAACTACACTAGAGTCTTGCAAATCCAGCCATTTCTTGCACAGAGGCATGCCAGATTAGCAAGATTGCCAGATTACTGAGAGTGGATGTAACAATGTTTCCTACGCTTACCTCACTGCAAATCCAAAGCTGTGCGAAAGGCAAACTCAGAGGTAATGGAATTAATGAGAAAAAAGGAAAACACAACTCAAATAGCGCAGTACAGTGGGAAGAAAGAGTATATTTGATACACTGCCGATTTTTCAGGTTTTCCTACTTACAAAGCATGTAGAGGTATGTCATTTTCATCATAGGTACACTTCAACTGTGAAAGACAGAATCTAAAACAAACATCCCGAATGTCACATTTTATGATAGGCCCGTCTGAAGTTTGCCAATGACCATCTGGATGATCCAGAGGAGGAATGGGAGAAGTGGTCTGATGAGACAAAAGTAGAGCTTTATGGTCTAAACTCCACTTGCCATGTTTGGAGGAAGAAGAAGGATGAGTACAACACCAAGAACACCATCCCAACCATGAAGCATGGAGGTGGAAACATCATTATTTGGGGATGCTTTTCTGCAAAGGGGACAGGACGACTGCACTGTATTAAGGGGAGGATAGATGGGGCCATGTATCGCGAGATCTTGGCCAACAACCTACTTCCCTCAGTAAGAGCACTGAAGATAAGTCGTGGCTGCGTAAGAAGCATCTCAAGTTCCTGGAGTGGACTAGCCAGTCTCCAGACCTAAATCCAATAGAAAATCTTTGGAGGGGGCTGAAAGTCTGTATTGCCCAGCGACAGCCCCGAAACCTGAAAGATCTGGAGAAGGTCTGTATGGAGGAGTGGGCCAAAATCCCTGCTGCAGTGTGCAAACCTGGTCAAGAACTACAGGAAACATATGATCTCTGTAATTGCAAACAAAGGTTTCTGTACCAAATATTGACTTCTGCTTTTCTGATGTATCAAATACTTATGTCATTCAATAAAATGCAAATAAATTGTTTAAAAATCATACAATGTGATTTTCTGGATTTTTGTTTTGGATTCTGTCTCTCACGGTTGAAGTGTACCTGTATAATAAAAATTACAGACCTCTACATGCTTTGTAAGTAGGAAAACCTGCAAAATCGGCAGTCAAATACTTGTTCTCCGCACTGTACATGGTACCAACCATACCGGTAGTCTAGCAGAGACATTCACTTTAGGTTTGGATGTTTTGCTAGTATGCTGTCAATGAAACATGCACAACAAAAACCAATGCTTTGTTTTAACAAAGAATGTTTTTGTTCATTAAATTTGCGCATGATAGTTATGAAACTCATTACTACGTAGTAATGATAATTATGTGTGTACAAAAAAAATTTTATCTTGTTTTTCCAACAGCATTTTCTACTCACTTCTCAGAAGTGAATCAATAGGGTTTCTTTCAAGATAAGATAGCCTAGAGTAACTCACACCGCTAACACATGTGAATCAACACATCTGTAAAAAGTGTTCCAGCCAGGGTTGCCAGGTGTACAGTATCAAAAAAAAAAAACTATAAAAATACCTTAAAACTTGCCAAAATTCTTTACGCACAACAGAGTTGACATATTTTCACAATACTGTTCTCTATAATTAAATGTATATTTAACTGATTTTTTTCTCTTAATTTCTTAACTTTTATTTGTTCATTCGAGACAAAAATATATAGATTTTTGTCTCATATGCAGAAAGTGCTCCCTTATAAAATACACAGAAATGGCAACACAAGTAATATGAACAACTACCAAGAGGTTTACAGGCCAATATCACAATGCTCAAATGATTAATTATTTGTACCTTTATAGAATGCTGTGCTGATGTCCCTCTTTCTTTAGTGGCTGTGCTGGTATTTTTCTTTATCTTTAATGTCCTGGCTGTGCTGATATTTTTCTCTCTTTAATGTCCTGGCTGTGCTGATATTTTTCTCTATTTAATGTCCTGGCTGCGCTGATATTTTTCTCTCTTTAATGTCCTGGCTATGCTGACATTTTTCTTTCTCTTTTTACCTTTGGCAGGGTGGCAATAAACTTTTTATTTTCCAACTTTTCCCACCCAAGTCACAAATTACGTTGTTTGGGCTGCTGCGTGAGAAACAATATAGGACAAACCATTTCAGAATTAGAGGGAGGTTCAGTTGGAGTGAAAACCTAGAGAGTGATAGCTCTACAGGACTAGGGTTGGTGACCCCTGGTGTACAACAAAAATGTAAACTTCTGTGTTGCAGTACCGTTGCGGTGGAAAAACCAGAAGTTTGGAAAAAGACACAAATAGACACAAACTTTACCTCAGTAACGAAAATACAGTGTCAGAATTGAACTGGCAATTTATATTTGATAATCTGCTTGGTATTTCAAGTAATACCTGAAAAACGAATTACCTAATTTGCTGTAAAGTGGAAGCTATACTTATTTCAATTGACTAGTAATAACTGAAATATAATTTAAATATAGCTCCCACTCTCCAGAAAATTGTTTAAACTGACACACAATGGCCTGGTAGAAATTGTGTTTTAATCAAATAGGTCAGGGAAACAAGTGAAAGCTAAACATATCTATAATTATACTGTATGTCACAGCCCAGAGCATACAACTGCAAAAGCAACATGACATATCTACGTACAGTTACAATCAAAATTATTCAACTCCAATTACAACAGAGCTGGTTCTAGCTAAGGGCAAAACCCTTCACCTGGCAACACTAGAGTATATTATGGCGGCAACACAAACTTTGATTTTTCTTTTCAAAATAATAATGCTTGAAGTTCATAACAATATTCATTGTTAATTCATTGCATAGATAGGTAGTGAGTCCATGGTCATGTGTTGCTAAAATTAGTCTATTCACGAGACACTGACAATATATTCAATCAAATTCTGTGTACAATGAATTTGTTACTGTTTTTAATTAAACGTTATTAAAAACATGTTAAATGTTTAGTTTTTTTGCAATCATATACTGTTATTGTTTTTTTATACACTAATGAATTACCAATGATTATTGCAATGAATTAAAATGAGCGCTGTTATTCTGAAATTAAATCTGAGTTTGTGTTGCCGGCATAAAATAGTGTTGCCAAGCGAAACAGTGTTTGCCCCCAGCTAGAACTGGCCCTGATTACAAATCAGGTTTACTGTACATTTTTACAGGCTTTCAGCTGTTTGCAATGAACAAATCAAACAAAAGCAATTGTAATAACTTGAGGGTCCCACGTAGTGTAGTGGGCTAAGTCGCTGCATTGCAGGACAGTCTACGTCATGATAGTCAGAGGTTTGAACCTGAATATGGGTTCTCTGACCTCCTTCACGAGGCAGCGCAAATTGGCATAGTGCTGCCCGAGATGTGGGTTAGATAAATCAAATTATCTATTCTGCTATGTTGCTCACCGGCAACTTCTTGTGTGCAGATTGGGCAACTGTAAATTCAATCATGAAAGTATAGTTGGTGAACGTAATCATCCTATGCATGATCTGCATTAAGGCTTCCGTGTTGGATGAGCAGGCGACATGTGGTAGGATGAACCATGTGCGTGCCCCTCACCATCCGACAGATCTGTCCAAGGAGTTGCAGAGCTGCCGACAAGCAGGGTTAGTGGGAATTTACTTGGAGACAGCACTACTTTCATTTATTTGAGCTGCACTTAGACTGATGGGAATTCACTTTGTAAACTTTGTAAAATACATATAGTGTTAAAGAAAACATATATTAAATAAATAAACATGTAATTTTCAGATTTTGACTATCTTTAGGCCAGCAGAGAAGGCCTTGCAGGCCCTGACGGCCCACCACGGTTCTGTGTAGTACACGCCTTACTGTGCTGACTGAAACCTTAGTGCCTGTTGCCTCAAGTCTTGCTGCAGGTCATTTGTAGACACTCAGGGTTTCACAACCTGCCCTCTCAGAAATCTGGTTGCAGCCATTGATCACTTTCTTTCTCTGCCCTGTCCAGGTAGTGTAACCACCGTTCCCTTTACCTTGAACTTCCAACAATGTCACTGCCTATCTTTTTGCCTATCTTTTTGTATCCTGTTCCTTGTTGTTAAAGGGCAATAATCTCTTCTTTTAAGTTTTTGGATCACTCTTTTGGCTTAGCCATGTTTCTCACACACAGTCCAACATGACACTCAACAAACCCCTTGCCAGTTCAGGTATTTCATGGGTTCATCTGATGCAACTAATGAACCCCTATTAGTTCCATGTGCTGTTGTGGGAGATTCTATCCAGGGAGTTGAATCATTTTGTGACTGGTGAAGTCATTTTTAGTTGCATTTTCATTTGGATTTGGGGAAACCACTTGATGTGATCAGTGTGTTGAGCTATTTCAATAGCTTTTGTTTGATTTGTTCATTGCAAATAGCTGAAAGTCTGTACATTTTGATAATAAACCTGATTTGCAATCGGGGTTGAATAATTTTGTCAGAGACAACAAAGTGTTTATATTATTCACAATATGGTCATGTTGGCAAGATACATTATTGCCATGAATGGGAAATGAGTTACACAAACATTGGTTTCAGCATAATACACACATAGCGGTTACAAGGACTTCAAACATATCTCATTTTGTGACAGAGGGAGGAGGCATGAGGTAAGAATATCAAGAAGCAGGAAGGAGTTTGTGACTGCATCATCTCTATTATAAGAAAGTGGAGATATGAACTTTGGTTGGCTCCTTAGTTCCCTGGATCAATAGTAATTCACTGGAGCCAGAGGGAAGTGAGGTAATTATCTGGAGGTTCGCAGGTATAATTGAACAGATGTGTGTTGAAATACCGGTAGGCTGTTTCGGCATTGAAATGCCAATGTTAATATCTTAACACCCACTCTGAAACAGTTTGTAGAGCTGAGAGTGCTGAAAGCTTCTCAATCCTCTACAGTCCATCACAAAATGCTAATTGGTAGTCGCAAACATAATACAGTGTCTCTTTTGTGGCCAAGAGATTGGAATCAGATAATTAGCCCTTTTAACCTTTCAAGGAATCATCAGACTGTTAGGTCAGAAGTCTACGTACTTAGAGCTAAGAGTTTAGTTGAGCTAACTTTAGACTAGAGCCTATGCTGAATTGGAAAACAATTTGTCTTGTTATACTGTACATTATCCATGGATTGAGCATGCTCGTTTATACCATGTGATCTCTGAACCCACCAGTTCTCTCATTCGTATGGGCCCCTCCAGCCATAATCTGCTCCTGGTGATAAGGAGATTGCATGGCCTGACCTGGTGAATGGCATCTCCCCTCCATCACCGCCCTCATTTCCCTCCTTTAAAGAGAACACATCAGGATGCACTGGCCCCGGGCAAATGCTGAACCTCTACCTACATCACACTCTGCCTCTCTCTCCATGATGGCTCTCACTCCGACCTTTTAGGCGTGGTTTCAGGGAGATTCCCTCCACAGGTAAGCCAGCTCCAACCTCTCTGTATCTACTAAGGCAGTGTTAGTTTACCTAGACGTTGGGTCCCAGGTGGACCGCTAATATTCAAACCTCCAGCTTTTGCAGGGAGTCATGGGCTACTAATGATCAATTTAATTATCTGCAAGCTGAAGGACTGGAGCAGAATTTAATCATATCTGCCACATCCACCTGATTCTTTAGGGTAATTTTGCCATTGTCTTTTTCATGAGAACATGACACTATGCTGAACTGTCTTTTTTGTCTGTTTGCAGAGAGCTATATATATTTATATATATATATATATGCTATAGCAAATATGCAACAATTACTAGAGAACTGTCTGAAAGGTCCATATATTTTAAATGGCTTGAGGATGCAATATTTCATCTGATGAAGGCTATGTACTGTATTCAAAAGACATGATATGTCTAAATGCTTAAAACCACTAGGCTTTTAAGGTATCAAATGGTTAGATGTGTCCTCCCAGGCTGTTCTCATGGTGATACGTAAAAAATCGTACAAAACAAGAAATATGTACACAAGTGTACGTTTCCGGATTCAGGGAAACATGAAGCCTTGTATTGTTATGAAACCTAAAAAAGTAAGATTACATGAACCTTACCATAACCTTAACCTCACCTTACCCTAAACCTAAACTTCGATTGGATTCTTTACGTATGAAATGGCCGTCTGTTTGTGTAATGAGGCAACATTTCCTGTGGGTTTGTCATCCACCTACATTAGGAATACACGTCTACCAATAAAATATTGTACCGGTAAAGTCATTGTTGGAAAAACAGAATGTTCTTTCTTTAGTGATGTTGGTTTATCAGAAGCAATATGCAGGTGGAATGCAGGTGGAATGTTAAGACATGATATTCTAATGAAAAGAATTCCATAAATGCCACATTTACTTCAACATTTCTCCTGAGAGTAATTTGAAAGTCTAGAAATTGAAAAGACACTGGCTGAGTGTATTCCCAGGTTTTAATTTAGAGAGTAATAAATGGCTTGTTTTTTAGAAAAGACACTGTGCAGAAGGGCCCTCTAAATGTACGCAGTCCCAGTCCTCTCAGTACAGAATCACACGTTTGTGAAGACAACCAGCTGGTTACCCATATGCCTTTCCCTCTTCCTCCAGTAAAATGACTCAGAAGAACACCACAGTCAAATTGCAATTACACTGTATGCCGCTTTTTGTGTTCTCAAAAAGCCTCACTGCTGCATGACAGATCTAGCAGCCCACCCTCTTTGCTTTCAGGGGTAACATCATTCAGGGTCCTTTTCCACATTACCTGTCATTATTGCACACTCTCTTCTGCGCTTTTATATGTCACATCCTGCCTTCACTTCAGGCAATTATGTGCAGTTTCATTTAAAGGCCAACGGGTGTTTTTTATAAACCAGAGAAAATTGTTTTTAGGCTGCATCTCAAGAAGAGCCGAATCACCTCAATACTGTATGTCATCATTAGAGGACATACTGGTAAATGTGGCTGTCTTACATGGTGTAATGTTTGGTGTAGCAGGTAGGTTGGAGGCAGAAGCAGGAGTGAGAGTTTTTGTACCAAAGGTTTACATACAAGTACACCAAGTAGGCAAAAAACAATGACAAATTGTAGAGAACACTTGATCCTGACTGAACAAAACAAAGAGCGCACAAGAACACATACTCAAAGTTATATATTAACTAGCCATAAAACAAAGGAATCGAGATAGCAGTGTGTACTGACACCAATTCACAAACAAACAGGAAAATAATAGCCGACCATTGTACAGGTGAGCAGAGGATATTTTGAGCAGTGCTTGATTAGTAAACATTGTCCAGGTGTGCACAATGACAAATTGGTGATGAAAGGACGGGTCAGTGGCAGCTCTGGATTGGTGATGAAAGGA
>JACXGM010015332.1:0-21377 GCA_016801145.1 Umbra pygmaea | reverse complement strand
ATACTCGACGGTATACCACAGGGAGAGACAGGCATATATACTGTTGGAATAATTAAGGCAACAAGTGCAATCAATGCACCTGTTACACAGCCCCAGGTGGCGTCAATCATAAAGATGGGTAGACCATCAGGAACAGTCCCAGGAGACTCCAGCAGGTATACCAATACAAAGAGCATATAAATAATGTCCAAACAGAAACGTGCCATGATAAAACAGAAGTCCAATCCTCAAAAGGAGGACACAAGAATAATAGTCAGTACTCTGGTGACCCCGACCGTCGGGGCTTCTGAGCTCCCCTTACAGATAAATACGGGTCCTGGAATCTACACAAAGATTCACACAACTATTTGACTAGGTAATAACATAACGACTTCATTGTGATTAGATCATTCAAACTGTTAAAAAATAAAGCGCATGATGGTCTGAACTGGTGAAAAAATAAATAATAAGAACATTAGCAATTAAACAACAAAATGTAAAGTGTGCCTAGTTACAATTAATAGCTTTTGGCTTTATTAGTGTTAGACTTTATTATTAGCAAAGCAAATGATGTTTTCAAGTTGCAGCTATACGTCAAACTAAATGAAAACCGTTGTTAGCAGAGTTTGTGTTCAACATGATTTGCATCACATGTTACTTTGATGAAATGCTTCCATTCTAAGAATATCTAAGGCATTTTTGCTAAAGGTTTAATAACAACAATATATTTAAAGTTCAGGAAAGGTTATAGTTAATGTAACAACGGCTAAAATTGTGCTGACATAGCCTATGCAGTGTGCAAAAAAGATAACAAAACGAACAGGCTACATAGAAGGGATTTTTGAGGTTACATTGTATGCTTTGCTTTTATTCAATATAATTTTGTAAAAAAAAAACAGTAAAAAGTACCGTTAATTTGCTGCCAGTACTTTTTCCATTATTTTACGGACATATCTATCAAGACAATAACGGAAAAATACTTTGTGAACACAGTAAATAGCCTATCCGTTAACACAAATATCTGATATTACTTTCAACTGACATCTGCTGTGTTCACAAAGTATTCTTCGTTAATGTCTTGATAGACATGTCCGTAAAATAATGGAAAAAGTACTGGCAGTACTGATCTAATAAATCAGCAGAAATCCCAATCCCTACAAATTTATAGAAAATTAAAGCTGCAAGCTGCATTTATTGGTGTTCAAGCATTTAAATCCCTTAATCACATAGGCATTGAAGACATGACGTTTTATATAGTAAGCTTTTAACTTCTGAAATAATAGATGGAAAAGGCAAAAAACCTAGGACTAGTTCACAGCAGTAGGTTTTTAATATATTCATGTATATTTAATGAAGAACTTGATTGACAGCAGTGGTTCTAGAGGCAAATTTGTTGAGCATGAGATGAGGAGATCTATGAAATGATAAGCGTATTGTGTGGAAGTGTGTAACACCACGTGATTATAAAGCCAAAAATCTCATTATCGCCTACTAGTGGCTGATTTCTTTCAAAATACTTACAGACCTCTCTGGCCATGAGTTGAACATGCCCACCAAGTTTCGTTCAGATCGGCTTCCATTAACTTTGTCTCATAGGTGCTCAAACTTCATTGGTCAATGGCTGACATGATTGAAATACACCAATGTATCATAGACATACATGGCACCTTGGACCAACACATGGCATACCAATTGACCAAGTCAATCTGACTAACGGTCAGGTAGTCATAGCCCTTTTTCTGATTTAAATTTTATAGCACCACCTAGTGTTCAATCAGCACAATTTTTTTACATTGACCACAGAATGAACTCATTCACAAGTGTGTCGAGTTTGGTGAAATTATCTCATTAACTTCTTGATTTATAGCAATGTAAGTAACATAGGCTCCCACAGCGTTCATTTTCCACCCCTTAGTTACCATGAATAAAAATGTAAACTTTTTTTATAATTATTGATATTTAGACTCCAGAGTACATTTCTACACTGGTATGGTTCCGATTGGGTAAAAACCTAGGACTAGTTTGCAAAAGTAGATTTTTGACAAAATTCTAAATGGCGGAAAATCTATCATGGCGGAAACGAAATCGGAGATATACGTTTTGTTTGTCAGGAGTCCAGCTTTCCAACGGTATAAGGCACTTGACTCTATGACTTACGGTTCAGGAGTTATGAGCACTTTCATCGCTGTAGCGCAATTGGTCGCTGTAGCGCCACCTATGGGCCTATCGGGCTCATATTCTCTGAACCTCTCCTTGAATTTTAGTAAGATATTAACATGATACTAGCATAATAAACCTGTTGCTAACATGATGCTAGCATGACAAACATTTTGCTTACATGATGCTAGCATGTTTTTAGTAAGATATTAGCATGATTAGCATGATGCTAGCATAATGAACCTGTTGCTAGCATGACGCTAGCATGATAAACATGTTGCTACCATGATGCTAACATGTTTTTAGTAAGATATTAGCATGATTAGCATGATAAACCTGTTTCTAACATGATGCTATCATAATATATATATTGTTTATATGATGCTATCATGTTTTTATTAAGATATTAGCATGATTAACGTGATGCTACCATAATGCTAGCATGTTTTTAGCAAGATATTAGCATGATTAGCATGATGCTAACATGGTTTTAGTAAGATATTAGAATGATGAGCATGATGCTAACATTATGCTAGCATGATGCTAGCATTATTAGCATGTTGCTAGCATGATGCTCTGTTGTGGTGTTGGGTCCCATATGCTGTTGGTTGTGCTATGGTTTTGGCTGTAGTATATTGTTGGTTTTTATTGGGTGTGAAGTTTGGTGGGCTGTGGTGTTAGGTAAAAAGCTTGGTGTTGGTAATGCTATGGTGTACTGTTAGGTGGTGTGTTTCATTTACTGCTGTGTGTGGTATAGGCTGTGTGGCTGTGGAGTTGTACAATTGAACCTTATATTGTTAAGACCAATAGTACTAGGTTGACTATCTTTTAAAGTGCAGTGTCATGTTAATTAATCAGTGGCCTTGTTTATAACTCCCAGGGCAGAACCCTTTGATCTTGTTTTTAATTAAACCCTTTGATCTCTTAAAGGAATACTTCACTGCTGGACAGATTAATATATATTTGAAATTAGTCTTTTATGTATTAGAAATGTTATAAAGTTTATATGTTGGTGCCTTCTGGTTCAAGAAAAGCCAGAAAATGTAGTTTGGGTGAAATTGGATGAAATACAACAACTCCCAGAATGCACTTGCTTCAGTGCTCTATGAAGCCACTCCCAAGCCACGCCTACCGGTTAGAGAAGCAGGAGTCATTTAAATCCAACACCCTTGCTCGGCCTTACACTCCTGTACAGAAGGTGGCAGTATATGCACCTTTCAAGTCATTTGCGATCTGCCATTAAAAACTCACAGAAGAAAACGTAAGGTTCCATTTTAAGGAAGAGAAGTATTTTGCAAACAGTTTCTGCGGGCTTACCCACCAACCAACCGAAGTTTTGAAGAGGACACCGATATGAACCCATCGGGTACAGTAGTAAACACATTTGCCTATTTCTGATCACATAGTTACACACGTGAAATAGTTGTTTGCATTAAAACAGCAAAGTAACGTTAGATATATAATTACTTGTAAGTTGTATACAAGTTGGCTAAATTAGCTGTTAGCTACAGTATTGAGCTTCTGAGTTAGGCCTACCACCTGCCTGTTGCTGTATATTTGATGGATGTAAGACGAAAAATGCACTACCTTTGTCATAGTGTACCCATGTACAATGAGATTAAAGCAAAATATTTTCAGTGTGTTAACATTTACGTAAAGAAATTTAATGGCAAGGAATAAGTAGAGCAAAAAAAGGATAATACTGTTGGTGCACAGTTCTGAGACGTTATATTACATGTATATAAAATAAAGGTAAAAATGGATTGTATATAGTTTGAAGTAATGAGCGATCGAATACAGGATTGATAACAGTGAGGTGCACCATTTTTTGTTCTTTCGTATTGGCAGTAATCGTTTTGTGTACTGCATAATGAAAAAACGTCTAGCAAAGTCGACTGTTAGTTCAGATCTAATGTTTAATTATATTAAACATAGCATTGTAAGACTAGTAATATAATATTAACACACTGTACATAGGTGTCTATGTGGTTCACACTGAATATCCATATTTAAAAACATTTGTTTTTCTTACTGTTTTATAGTGCATGTCTATATTATGCTTACTACTAATATAATATACTGCTACTACATAGCACATATCTGTACATGTTGTTAATACATGGATCATGATATTACATAGCCATATTTATTCTGCTCTTATAATTTAACTGCTGACACAGTAATCTATTTAATTCCCTATCATTTACAGGACAACCACAGGTTTTCAGCTAGAGATCCAAGCAGCAAGAAAACCTTCTCACCACCCAGTTTGTAGACCCATCAAAGGAGGCTGCTACGACTTTCCAATCGCACTTCAATCACGGCACCGAGCTCATATTGTCTTCCCTGAGTCCTTTTAGTCTTAACCTAAGTTTATATATTTTTCATGCTTTGTTTTTGTATCGTGCAGAACAGTATTACATGCATCATTTTTTGCAGGAGTCACCAAACCCTTCCATGGAGGGCCTAGTGTATCCTGGTTTTTGCTTTTACCTTGTACAGGGCTGATAAAGTAGCTCACTAAATTGGTAAGGACCAGGGTTCAAAATGAACTTTTTCATCCACCAGCCAAACGGCTAGTGAATGTTCAAATTTTACCAGCCACTCAACTGATAACTATTGTTTGGCTGGTCAGTGAAGCAAATCTACCATATTTTACAAGCACTTGGCTGATAAATGGTGCTAATTTTGAACCCTGGTTAGGACCTCCCCTCAGCTGGCAGTGTGAGTCCTAATTTGGCTCTAATTGAAGGGAAAGACCAAAACCAGAATACACTAGGCCCTCCATAGTAGGGTTTGAAAACTTCTGTTTTAATGTGTGCACTCAACATTGGTGGCACAATATTTTTCCTTTGAGAATAATAAATTAATTTCATCTTACACTGTACTCCTGTGTACACCAAAGTTATAAATGATAGACTTGTTGAGGAGGCTGAATGGTTATTGTCACTGATTTAGCTGAAATCACAATTTCTACAAGCAAATGTATACTCTAATTCGGTGTTTCCCAAACCTCTCCTGGAGGACAACCAGCCAGTTCTTGTGTTTGAACTACCTGCTGGATTGCACATTTGATTCAACTTGTCCACTAAGTAACAAGTCCTCGACTTTGGTTCTGGTGATTCTTCACGGCTACAGCTAAACTCTGGCACTTCTGGTGGTCCTCCAGGAGAAGTTTGGGAACCACTAATGTCTAACACAAACCACAACTAATGCGAGTTCAACATTTTAATTTAAAATCATAACCTGAACAATTTCAGCGCTTCAGCAGTAGCCGCAGTATTTCCATTGAAGAGCTGGACCTGTCTGATGTGTCTTCGTCTTGCATGAGCTATTCCATAATGTGACAGCAGGCTATTAGGTGATATTGTCTACAAAAAACCGAAAGGACAATGTTAGAGAGAACTGTATTCAAAGACTTCATTCTAATTCTATTGTGATCAGTGTTGGGAACATTATTTTTAAAAAAAGGTAAGTAACTATTTGCATTACTGTTAAAAAAGTTTTGTAGATGCCTGTGTCGTTGTGAGATAATTCATTAAATTAGAGTTGCTTACAACGGATATCAACAAAGTCTTTGCTCCTGCACATAATGTACACAATTAAGATCCACCGACCGCGGCTGATGTACACTAGGTTCAAAAATCCAAACAATCACAGTTCACAAGTCCTATTTTTTAGGTTATATATACATGTTATATATCTACAGAAAGCTTAGACACACAGGAATGTAGCAAATGTCACCATTCTACAGTAGCTATAACAAAAATAATAATTTCCCCTCATAATGTAAGCTACGTGCCTTGTACAGACGTGCCTCAAATTGAATGGAATGTCAAACTAGAAACAAGGCTAACACCGTCATTTATTAGCTATAAAATTCACAACGTTACGACTACTTAATGTCAGCTACGCATCTTGAAAAAAAAACGTTTTTGTTTTCACTTCATAGTAAATACATTAAGGAATAAAATCAAATCTCACAAATGCAATATTTAAGTTTTAAATACATGTCTCATATGTCCTTAAAGCATAGAATGTTGGGGTTCTAGCAAATATCTCGGTTTTAAAATAGCTATGAAAACGAGATAACTATTAGTCATAATGTCACGTAAACAGCCAGTACCAAAAGCTGTTAGCTTGTTTACTCAACTAGCCGTTTTTGTACTTTTGTACTGTAAGGAAAACACGGCTAGCACCCTTATTTTTTAGGTTATATATACAAGTATTATATCTCCTTAAAGCTTAGAATGTTGGGGTTCTAGCAGAAATCTCGGTTTTAGTCTAGGTGTAAAATTCACAACGTTATGGCGGCTAATTCAAACTACATATACGGCAAACAGTAATGTTTTTTTACTGAAACGAAAATGCCAACTAGAAACACAACTTCCACGCTTATTTTTTAGGATATATATAAAAGTCTTATATGTTCTTAAAGCTTAGAATATTGGGATTCTAGCAAATATCTCGGTTTTAGTGTAGCTATAAAATTCACAACGTTAGAGTACTTAATGTCAGGTACGCGTCTTGAAAACAATTACATTTTACTTAGGAAATACAGGTTAGCAGACGTCACTTAAGTTAAGCTTTTAGTACAAAATATTTTACTTACGGTCATAAATCCTTCTTTTTGGTCATCAAAGGGTCCCAGTAATGACTTAAAGCATAGTTTTCCCAGGTAAAATCCATCTTGAATGTAAAAATAGCATTTTCTTCCCGGACTTTTAAATCTACTCATAAATGAAAAAACGAGTGTATTTTTCCTGCACTTCTGAACAAAAGACAGATGTGAAAAGTGTCCAAAAGCTTAGCAATTTCAACATATACGTCATCCTTATGAAACAGAGATCTTAAAATTGTGCAAGATTAACAATTTTAACCGAAGACTGATGGATAATTTAGCAAAGAAATGTTTTGTTCGTCTCAGGACCCGGATGTAAACGTCATCACGGTGCATTTTTTCTAAACATATAGTTTCACAAACAAAGCAATAGCTCATTGGCTGTTTACTCAATCACTACAAAATGTTAGACTAATGTGGCCAGCCCCTTAACAACATGATTTGAAATGGATCCAGTATCCTATCTTAATACATAGCATTGTAGGGTTCTTTCAAAGAGGATGTAGAAAAATAAAAACAGAAAATAATTATGCATTTTCTTTATTTCATCTTGTGCCATATTCACTGTGTATATTTGTTTGAAATGAATATTACATATCCAAAAATTTCAAAGTCTTTTCTTTAAAAAAATATCAACCATATGTTTGTACTTGCCTCAGGTCCAGTGTAACAAGAGTTTAACTTTGGGTATGTTTTTTTAGGGGGAATTTGACAATTAGGGGGCGAGGCTTAAGAAGTTAACTAGCATTCCAAACACTGATTGTGATGCATGAGGGAAGCACGAACATTCAGTTCGACTCTTTCAAACAGATTATCAATCTATGAACAATTTTTAAACATTATCTGCAGATGTTGGTTACATCCATTTAAAACTACTAGAACAAATTAGCCTCACTTCACTGATCGGTTGTTTGTCTGCCTGCTTGTAGCAGACAAGGCGACGTAAGGAAAACATTGACAAGGCTTGAAAATCTGGCTAGCTAACATGTCCTAAAACCACTGAAATAATAATCAAGATTATTTTGTACATTACAATTAAGTTAAAGGTGGAACCTATACAAAATTTAAGAAATATTAATATTGACAGGAAACACATTTTCAATCTTTTTTGTTTTATACTGTACTGTAACTATAAGTCAACAAATGAGTGTGCGCGACATCACCAGACACGCCAATGTGAAACCAATAAAATGCGTGTGTCGCATGGGCACTGCTTGAGAATAGTTTGTGTCTCTAAGCAGATTTTCAACCTAATGCATTTCAGTGAGACTGGGCAATTGTGAACACATTACGATTATACATACTGTATTTGTGCTGTTGAAAACTAAAATATGGTCACCCTAATGTGACAATGATAGCTCAGCTGACTAACGTGAAAAACCAACAAAATACTCACTTTATACTAAGGCGTCCGTTTGGACCTTCGGGCTTCGGCTGCCGTTTCCAATTCACTTTTGGTATTCTGAAACATGTTTCTAAGACACCCCTATCCATGTGTGGATTAAAGCTAGGTTGCTATGTTACACATGCTGGCTGGTCCGTTTCCTCAGCAGATTCAGTCATTTCTTCTAAAAGAAAATGGCATCGCTGAAATTCGCCACAGCAATAGGACTCTATATCTGTGGCCATAGGCGCACACCGAGAGCAATGGCACCACCAGTCTGCCCCAGCTCGTGTCTGCCCGGGCTCAGCACTGCTAACTGTTGAAAACAAAGTGTTGTGTGAGTAAATATCTTAATGAAGAGATGCCCAATTATTCTCTATGAGAGCAAACATTTTGTATGTATCCAGCTGGACTAGAAAAACCAACGGGTTGATAACTCTCACAGAGGACAATTGGGAACCCCTGCATCTGTGCATGTAGTGAATGCTCTGTGGAGAAAATCTATACATATACAAACCTAACCTTAAACCTATGATAAACATGAGACTCTGGCTTAACAAGGGGTCATCCTACATTAAGCCAACCTGTCACATGTCACCAAGCAGTCGTTTTAAAATACTGCAGTTATGTCTGTCAGCTTCAGACGATGCAAAAAATATGCCAAATGGCTACTTTAACAGCTATCAGATATTATGACAGACCGTATGATCCTGTGCCTGCGCCACCAGTGACAAAGTAAAAGAATGGGTCAGGATTTAGGCCACGCACACGGTTAATGCACCAGTCACAAACAGAATAGAATGTGCACGCTTGTGTCCGGTTAGGGTTTCTGTACATTTTCTGAATGAAATCAGGGCACATTTGTGGGGCCTTCACAGTAAGCGCAATTCCACCTGTTTTTTTGCGACTTGTATACTCCGGAACATCATCTTGTTCGTTCTCATGAAGTGGCTCCCCTTCTTTTCATTCCTCTATACACTCCAACTTATCCAACTCCACTTCCGGGGAAAAGGTGTTCCAAGCGTCTTCCACAGGGCCATTATTTACAAAATCGTCCAAGACTTGTTCCACAATTTTATTGTGTTGTTCAAACCTCTTTTGGTTGCTGGTAACAATTGTGAACACTGCAGATATTTCTTGTGCTCCTGATAATCTCACACAGGCACCTTTGTAAAACTTCTGGTGAGTGGGGAACCTTTTTGTTTTCAGTGATGAATCTGACCAGTGGGGAAGGTAGAGTTTAAGCAGTCTGCCGTAGTAGTTCTCTGGGTATCTGATGATTGCAGGCTTCCCTCTTGTGCATTTTTTAATCATTCCCATGTCATTCAAAAGCCTGAGACACTTGCCGTCTTCCTTCTGCTTCCCATAGACAAGCCTATAATGTGACGCAAAGTCCGCCAGACACATGGGATCAAACTCTGGTGTTTCGGGTCTGGCTCTGTATTTGTCGAGAATACTTATCATCCATACATTGCAAGAATCTGCTGGTTTGTTCTGCAATGCGCCCAGCGGGAGACTCATCTTCAGTGCATTGTCACCAGTTTGTAGGAACACAATATCTCGTGAGCAAGACTTCATTTTCAGGCTGCACGTAAGGGCCACCGACTCCTGGGCGCTGACCTTTCTGTGTTTTGAATAAGCCTGAAGAACTCCTTTCATTTCTTCTCGTTCAGTCTGATTTTCAGGGCTCATGTCTTTGACTATTGTTTGGAGATAGTCACTCAACTCACGTTCTGGCTTGGCTATGTAGGACAGCATGTACATGATGCAACCGTACTCATCAAGAATGTACTGGATGTTCATGTTGGCATTCCAGGCCGTCAGCAAATGTGGATTGTAATTGTTCCCCCAGCAGTCCTTGACATCACGCTTCATTAAAATCTTGCTTGACGTTGTCAATGCCTCAACATACGAATTGTACTGATTCAAAGTCATATCACACTGTGCCAGTAACTGTGACATGTTGTCAAGCTTTGCTTTTGGGTCATTGAGCAAATCCCAGACTGGTTTCAGCTTGTTTTTGGCTACTTGTGGTGGCATTGCATCTTTCATGTATTTGTTGGTGATATATTGCCTCTGTTTCAACTTGAAAGCTGCATCTTTCATGTATTTGTTGGTGATATATTGCCTCTGTTTCAAGTTGAAAGCAGCATCTGTCATGTATTTGTTGGTGATATATTGCTTCTGTTTCAACTTGAAATACATGGGGCACATGTCAGAGCTCCAAATGTCCATGGTAAAGCCTAATTGCATGCACGTCTTTCAGGATATATGAAATGTGTTCCTTAACTGTCTCGTATATTTTTGGTAGCGCAGTTTCTGAGATATATTTACAAGAAGAAGAAGTTATGTATATAGCACCTTTCCATAGCTCAATGTCTCTTTACATTGTACATTACAATACATTTAGAAACTCAGACATAAATTATAGTCACATGGTTACATGTAGTCACATTATAAAAAATACATGTTAAATAGATATGTTTTTAACTGGGTCTTTTACAACCTATTAAACAGTACCTTGGCTCTTCAAAGGCTCCATTAAATGGCAAAATCCCACATTTCTGATGACAGACAGGGATTGGTCATCCAGGATAATAAACTCCAAAAATTTGTCAGTTAACATTGTTGCTTCTTGCCTGTCTTTTGGGAAATTTATTTCATAGTTTGAAGGCAATTTCCAAAGTTTGCTGCTGCAGTTCTTCCTTATATTTTCCCCTTAGCTTTGGTAAATTCATCATGCTCTTTAACGTGACGCGTCTGAAATTGTTTGATTAAGTGGCTGGTGTTTAAATTGCAACACTCGTGCCAACCCTCAAAATAGTTTGCATATGTTGCATGTCACCGTCTTACTGGTGGGTACATCTAACCTACTGAAGTACTGCCAAACCGCGGACATGATGCGCTAATGTCAGCACAGTGCAACTGTTCTAAGAGTGGCGAAGAAGAACTGTGTCAGAGCTAACAGAGGTAACCAGTAAATACATTCCTATTTCTAATAAATTACGTGGTATCAGATCGGTGCCTGGACTCCAGTACTCGCCGATACTGATGCCAGCATTTGCGGCAGTATCGGAGTCATTTTCGATACTGGTATCGGAATCGGAACAACTCTAGCTGCCATTTTGGATTTCAACAAATCGGCTACATAACTGGTATGGTAAGCTACTCAGCCATAGCAGGTAATGGGTCTGAGGCTAACTGACATGACTGAGGAAACAGGCCTACGGGGGGTTTATACTGTATTGCCCCTGGCTAAAGTAATGAATGGTATAGGGCTAAGGCAGCTGGGGTCAAAATAAATTTCCACAGGCTACCTTTGACAGGGAAACCACCCCTCTAGTAATGGCTAGCTGCCTTAACACTGGCTAGCCCTCCAACAGCCCCTGAATTTTGTCTGTAGTGAGCATCTTTTAACGACAGACAAGTTAGAGATCTGTACTTTCAACACAACAGTGTCACTGGTGAGGGTTAAGTCCAACAGACTGAAACCTGAGGACATTACATCAGTTTTTGACTTTTCAGGCTACAGTACAGGGCAGACAGATTGTGACGGCGGTGTTACTTTCCATTGGTCTATCTGCCACAGCGAAAGGGCGCTGAAATGCTCAAGTCAGGTGGAGGACAGTTTAGCTGTTATCCAGCAGTGCTAACAATTACAATTAGCAAAGGGCTGGATGTAAATTTGTTGTCACATACATGTACAAATAAAGCCTAACGTGTAGGCTTCATAGTGTTCAACAAAACTGAGACTGACACTGGACATTAATTGAAATTGAGTCACAAAACCAAGCTAGACACTAGGGCTGAACCCATTTAGTCAACTGGTCGATTGTTTGGTCGATATATTCTAGGTCGGCTGATCATTTTTTTGTTGAGTAGCTGTATAGCTGTGGGACAGCCGTGGTCGGTGGATTTTAAATGGGAAGGTCGGGCTCATGTTTCGCTCGGAAGCGGAGTGAATTAAACCATGCACAACGCACCAAACACAGCAATCTGCTGTGAGAGATCTGATTCCTGCCTGTGTCCCTTAACTACACCATTGCTGAAAGAAATAAATGTGCTACAGAATATTATATTATTTAAGTCAAACAGTGCCACTAATGAAATATTTTTTTAACAAAGGGGTTTTCCAAAATTATATTCAGTAAGGCCTATATTCAGTAAGGCCCCCACATACCATAACCTGAAATTCCCTTTAATTTATCTGCAGGTTTTTTTCATACTTTTCATGTGCACATGCAATTGTAGCATCTGTTAGAGTTGCTATAACCTGTCCTGCACTTGAAATTAAACCTACTGTTGGTATTATAGAACTTTCTAAAAAAATGCATAATAAATCTGTAGTATGGAAACATTTAATCAAAGTAACGGGTGATTCGAAACAAGTTGAACGCAAACTTCACCAACAATGGTTTTCATAACATTGTTCAACATTAAATATGTAGCCTTCCACTTCAAAACAGCATATGTAACACGCACTGCTTTGAATAATCTACTTGTTAACGTCTGCACTAAATGAATAGGCTACTGTATGTCGGCTTTGGCTGTGCTAAGTTTGAATGATCACAAAAAAGCCACTATTGTTATAACCAGAGACAAAGCAAAACAGGTTCATGTCCTACATTTAAGTTTACAATTGGATAAATCTAGGTTAAAGATATCACATCGAATGTCCAGTGAAGACCGTCCCCCATTCGTCTGTGTAACGATACCTGTAACCCCGGAAGGGAAGAGGACCCAGAGGCAATATCCAATAACTCACGGCAAACCAAAAATAACAGGCACTAGGCAATACTCAAAATCGAGGATGAACAAAGCAAAGGTCGAAACAATGATAAACAATCCAAATTTCAAAACGCTCAGTATGTACTATAAATCAACAATACCTCACAAAAGAAACCCAAAAGAATACATGGTTAAATACAAAGACCAACCCAGCACAGGTGAATGCAATCAGTAACAACAGCTCCCTCTACCAAGAAAGAACTGTACATACCAGAATGAATCCCCACCTAAACAGGACTAACAAGCTAATACAGAGAAAGGAATAAAAAACAAACAAGGAACCCAAAACCACACATTTCCCTCTTATAACATAGTTATTTAGTCCATTAATAATTTACTGTGTACATTACAATGCACATCATGAAAATACAATCTAATACATATTTTACACACAACTTTATATACAATATCATGAGACAAAATTAATACATAATGCCGTTAAACTGACTCATTTTCATATGTAACATGCTGCTGCTGTTGCCTATACTGAAACCTCCTCAGGTCCTACCATACCAGTGTGTAATATGCTGATGATGTTGCCTATACTGAAACCTCCTCAGGTCCTACCATACCAGTAACTTCATCAAAATTTGTAGTGTTCTATACTAACAAACGCAGTTTTGGGTGTTGCCTAAAAAAGCTATGTATTGATTTTTTTTATTACATTTTTTTATTTATTATTTTTAAATGTCATAAATAACATTATCAACGTTGATTCTTTCAGTTCAGTTCATCTTTAAGACAGAGTAGATAGTATAAATACAAGAAATCAGATTTACCTTCACAAGTATATCACTAAGCAGCAGGGCTAAGCCTGGCCTACTCAATGGAATGTATATGCTGAGCACAGATCTGGAACTGCTAGAAATAGAAACAGAATTTATACACAGACCAGGCAATGTGACTGGAACATAGAAATAAAAAAAATGGAAAGGCCATTGGTGTGGTCATTCGATTAGTACACAACAAAATGGTGATTGTTGTTAGTTTTCAGTGACAACACACATCTGTGGCTGTAAAGTATCACACTCACTAGTAAGTAAGTCAGAATGGTGAAATTAAACACTCAGGGAAGCGTTAACAGAGCCAAACTGCATTGTGAAGGGATTTAACTTTTAATGCTAGCCACAATAATTAATTACTTAATTGTATTACGGTAATAACATGTATAATGTTGCCAACATAATTAGGACATAGACTATCAAGCAATACCCTTTCCAGTACTTTAGATATCACACTGGCTAGGACTATTGGCCTATAATTATCCAAACTCCCAACCTTGCCAGCTTTGTCCTTGATGACAGGCATAAGAGTAACAGACAACATATATTCAGGCACCAGACCATTGGCATAATACAGAGAAAGATTTTTTACAGAAAAGATCTTGCCTGTAAACCAGTTGGTAAGTAAGAAAGTTGTGCTACTGCCTGACAATTACAAATAGTCCTTAATGAAGCTAGCATTAAAAACATCCAATAAAAACAATGTACACCATAATATCTCATGTCGTGATTTGTGAATGTGTGTGTCACAGACCTCTGGTCTAAAATCAGGGTTTTGTTTATACAATACTGAACACAGTGTCATCTTGACATGCTAGATTTGTGATTTTTTCACAGCAAAGCTCTCTCAAATGTAAAAGTAAAGATCACTTGCATATATTTATTATCCAAGCATGTTAGTTATAACAAATATTAAGAATAAATACACCCTGATATACACAATTTTAAACTGAACTTTTTCAACTGTAAAAAGCTATATGTATCTTGTGTATGGGTTTCTCAGCCCTGTTACACTGACATTTCAATAAAAATGTTCATTTAATGAGCATGTTTCACAGATCCTTTAACAAATCAGAATGGTTAAGTTAAACACTCAGTGAATGGTTAACTTAACTTTCACTATGCAGTTTGGGTCACTTAACCCTTCCCTTAGTGTTTAACTTAACCATTTTGGTCTGTGAAACCCAAACTGCATTGTGAAAGTTGTCACAGAGCAGAATGGTTAAGTTAAACACTAAGGGAAGGGTTAAGTGACCCAAACACTAAGGGGAGGGTTAACTGACCCAAACTACATTGTCAAAGTTCACTCAGGGAAGTGTTAAGTGACCCAAACTACATTGTGAAAGTTGTCACAGACCAGAATGGTTAAGTTAAACACTAAGGGAAGGGTTAAGTGACCCAAACACTAAGGGAAGGGTTAAGTGACCCAAACACTAAGGGAAGGGTTAAGTGACCCAAACACTAAGGGAAGGGTTAAGTGACCCAAACACTAAGGGGAGGGTTAAGTGACCCAAACTACATTGTCAAAGTTCACTCAGGGATGTGTTAAGTGACCCAAACACTAAGGGAAGGGTTAAGTGACCCAAACAGCATTGTGAAAGTTGTGAACGGTTTAGTATTATGCTAGCTTGTTTTTTGTAAGATATTAGTATGATTAGCATGATGCTATCATGGTGCTAGCATGTTATTAATAAGATATTGACATGTTGTTAGCATGACACTAGCATGTTTATAGCAGGATATTAGTATGATGCCAACATGTTTTTAGTAAAATATTAGCATGATTAACATGATGCTAGTATAATAAACCTGTTGCTAACATGATGCTAGTATGATAAAGATGTTGCTTACATGATGCTAATATGTTTTTAGTAAGATATTAGCATGATTAGCATGATACTAGCATGTTTTTTAAAAGATTTTATCATGATAAACATAATGGTTACATGTTTTTAGTAAGATATTAGCATGATAACATGATGCTAGCATAATAAACCTGTTGCTAACATAATGTTAGCATGAAATATATATTGTTAACATGATGCTGGTATATTTTTAATAGGATATCAGCATGATTGGCATGATGCTAGCATAATACTAGCATGATTAACATGTTGCAACCATGATACCGTTATGTTATTAGTATAATATTAGTATTATTAGCATGATGCTAGCATAATAAATATGTTGCTAACATGATGCTAGCATGTTTTAGTAATATATTAACATGATTAACATGATGCCAGTATAATGTTAGCATGTTTATAGCAAGATATTAGTATGATAAGCATGATGTTAGCATGTTTTTAGTAAGATATTAGTATGATTAACATGATTCTAACAAGATAAACATGTTACTAGAATGATGCTAGCATGTTTTTAGCAAGATATTAGCATGATTAACATGTTGCTATCATGACGCTAACATGCCACTATTACCATGATTGACATGATGCTAGCATGATTAATAGTGTTAGGTGTAACTGATTCAAGTGTTTGGATTGGGCGGAGTAACAGGTTAGAGTGTTTGGATTTGGCGGAGTAACTGGGAAGGGTGGGTGGAGTAACTGTGTAGAGTGGGTGGAATAACTGGTTGGAGGGGGCAGATTATATTGGTAAAGGGTTTTGAGTGGGTGGAGCAACTGTTTGGATTGGTTGGAGTGGGCGGAGTAATCGATTGGAGAGGGCGGAGTAACTGGGTGGAGCGGGAGGAGCAACTGTTTGGATTGGTTGGAGTGGGCGGGGTAATCGATTGGAGAGGGCGGAGTAACTGAGTGGAGTGGGAGGAGTAACTATATGGATTGGATGGAGTGGGCGGAGTAATCGATTGGAGAGGGCGGAGTAACTGGGTGGAGTGGGCAGATTAAATGTGTGGAGCGGTTGGAATGGGCAGAGTAAATGGTTCGAATGGGCAGAGTGGGTGGACTGGGTATATTAACTATGTCTATGGAGAACTTCACTTTGAAACCATCCAATCACCAGTCATGTTATAAAAACTATTAATGTTATAGCTTAAATAATTACGTTTAGTGACAGCGGGTGGAGCTGAACATTTTGATATTAGATATGTACATGTTGACTTAAAACTGTAAGAATGGCAGCAGTCTAAAAAAGTGTGTGAATGTAGCTGCTCTCACCTAAATTCCGGAAAAATCAGGCAGATTAAAGAGAACATATCCATGGCAACCTCTTGTATTGGAGTTCAGTGGAGAAGCTGTAGCTTTATTCACACGGCTCTAGTTTAAAAACTATACATCCCACAGCTTAGATATTTATATCGTTGGAATCCTAAGAACCAGGCCGACATTTTGATATACAATATGTCTATGAAACCCTAAAACTATAGTCACAGTCACAGTTTAGAAAGTCTGTTCAATTTCTAAAGTGGTCAGACTAGAGATTCAATGAATGTCTGTGGAGAACCTGAGGTCCAAACAAATGGTCATACTGTAAAAATGATTAGGTTTATGGCTTAGATATTGACAAGTGTAGTGACAGCAGGAATATATGAATGTTTTGATATAACATTTGTGTATGTGGAGTGAAAACTGTAGGAATGAATGGTGGCAGTTTAGAAAGTGACATAATTTGGCAGTTGGTATCAGCTCACTCTAACACCAGAAAGTTCCATTCTGTAAACTTGCACTCATGGGTGACAGAGAGCAGTTAAGAAGAAACTGATCATTTTAAGATGAGTAGTGAAGGTGTAGCTGTCTTCACACGGCTCTAGTTTCAAAAGTATACATCCCACAGCTTAGAAACTTATATTGTTGCAATCGTAAGAACCAGGCCGACATTTTGATATATAATATGTCTATGAAACCCTAAAACTGTAGACACAGCAGCCGCGGTCGGTGGATCTTAATTGGGGAGGACTGGCTCGTATTACGCTCAGAACCGGAGTGAATGGAATGTGTGCAAATCAAAAAAACTATTGGTTTTGTTCGTTGCGCACCATTCCATTCACTCCGGTTTTGAGCGTAATACGAGCCCGTCCTCCCCAATTAAGATCCACCGACCGCGGCTGAGACACAGTGACAGGTTAGAAAAAGGGTTCTTTTTTAAAGTAGTTATAATGGAGATTCAATGAATGTCTATGGAGAATGTGAGTTCCAAACAAATGGTCATAGTGTAAAAACTATTATGTTTATGGCTTAGATTTTGACATTGTTAGTGACAACAGAAATAGATGAATGTTTTGATATAACATTTGTGTATATGGAGTGAAAACTGTAGGAATGGTGGCAGTTTAGAAAGTGACATGATTTGGCAGTTGGTAGTAGCTCACTCTAACACCAGAGAGTACCATTCTGTGCACCTGCACTAATAAGTGACAGAGAGCAGTTAAGAAGTAACTGATCATTTTAAGATAAGTAGTGAAGGTATAGCTGTCTTCACACAGCTCTAGTTTCAAAACTATATATCCCACAGCTTAGAAACTTTAATTGTTGGAATCCTAAGAACCAGGCCGACATTTTGATATATAATATGTCTATGAAACCCTAAAACTGTAGACACAGCGACAAGTTAGAAATAAGGTTTATTTTTAAAGCTGTTAAAGTACCTGTTTATAGTAGTGTCACTATGGGACTCTTTTAAACGCTATTATTTTGAAAACCATTTTTCGAAAACTTTCACGAAATGACAAGATTGTTAAGGGGAACAAGCCGCACGTTTCAGTATCTTACTTGTAATTTTAGCATAACAACTCTGGGAGCAGTAGTGCCAGGAATATTCAGCCCATTCATTTCTATGGGATTTTTTCACCACGGAAACGGTAATATTTCACGAATCGTTTTACTAAACCTTCCACAAAACAATTGCAACTCAATCGGGATCAAGCCAAACGTTTTGGTACATTACTCTATGTATCGATTTTTTACGCTCTGGGAGGAGTAGGGGGGCAAATTTTTGCTATAAGTTGAATAATAATAATAACTAGAATTGGTACAATTTCTGGGGAAATTGTGTGAAGTGTTCTTGCCGCCACTAGTAGCATGATTAGCTTCTTACGACATAGATTATTAGTTAACAGCAAAGACCAGTAGAGGCTTTAGAGACCAGTATAGATCAGTAGATATCAGTGAAGACCAGTAGAGACCATAGAGACCAGTACAGATCAGCAGATATTAGTAAAAACCAGTACAGACCAGTGCAGAGCAGTAGATATCGGTGAAGACCAGTAGAGACTGTAGAGACCAGTATAGATCAGCAGATATTAGTAAAGACCAGTAGAGACCGTAGAGACCAGTAGAGATCAGTAGATATTAGTGAAGACGAGTAGAGACCGTAGTGACCATTACAGATCAGTAGATATCAGTAAAGACCAGTAGAGACTAGTACAGATCAGTAGATATCAGTTAAGACCAGTAGAGACCGTAGAGACCAGTACAGATCAGTAGAAATCAGTAAAGACACAAAAGACCGTAGAGACCAGTACAGACCAGTAGATATCAGTAAAGACGAGTAGAGACCAGTACAGATCAGTAGATATCAGTGAAGACCACTAAAGACCGTAGAGACCAGTATAGACCAGTAGATATCAGTGAAGACCAGTAGAGACCGTAGAGACCAGTACAGATCAGTAGATATCAGTGAAGTCAAGTAGAGACCGTAGAGACCAGTACAGATCAGTAGATATCAGTGAAGACCAGTAGAGACCGTCGAGACCAGTACAGATCAGTAGATATCAGTGAAGACCAGTAGAGACCGTAGAGACCAATACAGATCAGTAGATATCAGTAAACTAGTTAGCATGATACACTCTGTTGTGGTGTTTGGTCTGATATGCTGTTGGATGTGCTATGGTTTTGGCTGTAGTATATTGTTGGCATTTATTGGGTGTGGTGTTTGGTGGGCTTTGGTATTAGGTATAGCATGGTTTTGGGAAGGTTGTGGTGTAGTATGTGGTGTGGGCTGTGTCATGGTGTTGGTAATGCTGTGGTAGTGTGTTGGGTATTTGGTGTTGGGTGTGGAGTGGTACACTAAACACTTATGGAGGGGTACAGTTGAACACTTATATTGTTAAAACCAATAGTACTAGGTTGACTATATATTAAAGTGCAGTGTCATATTAATTAATCAGTGGCCTTGTTTATAACTCCCAGGGCAGAACCCTTTGATCTTGTTTTTAATTAAACCCTTTGATCTCTTAACGAGCCACTGTGATGGTCACACAATATAGCTGTTACAATTCTCCTCAGATTTACTGTAGTTGTGAAGGTATACCTGTCTTCACACAGCTGTAGTTTCAAAACTATACATCACACAGCTTAGAAACTTATATCACTGGAATCGGAAGAACCAGGCCGACGTTTGATATAAAATATGTCTATGAAACCCTAAAACTGTAGACACAGTAACGAGTTAGAAAGAGGGTTCATTTTTAAAGCTTTTAAAGTGCCTGTTTCAATGAATGTCTATAGAGAATGTGAGTTCCAAACAAATGATCATAGTGCAAAAACTATTATGTTTATGGCTTAGATTTTGACATTGTTAGTGACAGCAGGAATAGATGAACGTTTTGATATAACATTTGTGTATATGGAGTGAAACATGTAGGGGTGGCGGCAGTTTAGAAATTGTTTGAAGATTAGGCAGGTAAGAGCTGCCTCCACTCTAGCTCCACTCTAGCTTGTCCATTCATTCTCATGGGACGATTTTTTCGTTACAAAAACGGTAATAGACGAACAACCGTTTTATGAAACCTTCCACAAAACGGTACAAATGTGGAGGGGAACGAGCCGCACGTGTCGGTACCTGACAGAGTATGTAGTGTCAAAACTCTGGGAGTAGTGTCACTTTGAAGAATTTCTCCATTCATTCTTATGGGACTCGTTTAAACGCTATGATTTTGAAAAACATTTTTCGAAATCTTTTACGAAATGACAGGAATGTTAAGGGGAACAAGCCGCACTTTTCGGTACATTACTATATTTTTAGCATAAAAACTCTGGGAGCAGTAGCGCACTGAAAATCTGGCCCATTCATTCCTTATGGGATTTTTTTTACCACGAAAACTATAATATTTCACGAATCGTTTTACGAAACCTTCCACAAAACAATTCCAACGCGATCGGGATCGAGCCGCACGTTTTGGTACATTACTCTATGTATCGATTTTTGAAGCTCTGGGAGGAGTAGGGGTGCACATTTTTGCTATAATAATAATCAAAATAACTAGAATTGGTACAATTTCTGGGGAAATTGTGTGAAGTGTTCTTGCCGCCACTAGTAGCATGATTAGCTTCTTATAGCATAGATCATTAGTTAACAGTAAAGACCAGTAGAGGCTTTAGAGACCAGTATAGATCAGCAGATATCAGTGAAGACCAGTAGAGACCATAGAGACCAGTACAGATCAGCAGATATCAGTAAAGACCAATAGAGACCAGTACAGATCATTAGATATTAGTAAAAACCAGTACAGACCAGTATAGAGCAGTAGATATCGGTGAAGACCAGTAGAGACTATAGAGACCAGTACAGATCAGTAGATATCAGTAAAGACCAGTAGAGACCGTAGAGACCAGTACAGATCAGTAGATATCAGTGAAGACGAGTAGAGACTGTAGAGACCAGTACAGACCAGTAGATATCAGTGAAGACCACTAGAGACCGTAGAGACCAGTACAGATCAGTAGAAATCAATAAAGACAAAAAAGAC